>CAODLS014035179.1:0-23070 GCA_948243855.1 Flueggea neowawraea
TTAGTTGCACCAAATATAATATCATCAACATATATTTGACAAATAAGCATATTATCATTGTTTTTCTTAATAAAGAGAGTGTTATCAACATGGCCCCTTTCATAGCCATTTTGAATTAAGAAATTACTTAACCTCTCATACTATGCCCTTGATGCTTGTTTCAGTCCATATAAAGCTTTGTTGAGCTTGAAAACGTGATTGGGATGTTTATGATCTTTAAAACCAGGAGGTTGTATCACATACACTTCCTCTTGAATAACCCCACTTAGAAAGACACTCTTTACATCCATTTGAAAGAGCTTAATCTTCTTGTGTAAGAAAAAACACATAGGATTCGAATAGCTTCAAGTCTAGCAACTGGAGCAAATTTTTTTTCATAATCAAGAGCTTCTTTTTGGTTGAAGCCTTAAGCTACTAACCTTGGCTTTTTTTTTCACCAGTTTGCTGTTTTCATCCAATTTGATCCTATGTACCCATTTTGTTCTAATGATAGTCTTACCTTTAGGAGCTAGAACTAATTCTCACACATTGTTTCTCTTGAGTTGACCGAGTTTTTCTTGCATAGCTTGAACCAAACATTCATCTTCTAAAGCTTCTTTTATGTTCTTTGGTTCGACAATGGAGATGTATGCATAATTTCTTTGAAACTCATTCAAGGCTCTTCTAGTTTTAACTCATTCTCCAATGTTTCCAATTACTTTCTCTATTGGATGATCTTCTAATCTTGCCCAATCCTTTGGAAGTGAAGTGGATGTACCTTCATCATTTTTGGGTGATTCTTTGCTGATGTTTAACTCCTCCAAGTCTTTTTGTATGCCATGATCATCTGCACCTACATCATCATCAACAACTACCTTTCCCGGGGGTAAGAGTTAACATGAATAGATTCCTCAACAACTGTTGTTCTAAAGTTAAACACCCTATATGCTTTCGTATTAGTGGAGTAACCAAGGAAAATTCCTACATCTGATTTAGCATCAAATTTTCCTAAGTTATCTTTGCCATTATTCAATATAAACACTTTGCAACCAAATGGATGAAAATAAGAAATGTTAGGTTTCTTACCTTCCATATTTCATAAGGAGTTTTCATTTGGTCCCTTATTAGATGAACTCGATTGATGATGTAGCAAACGGTGTTCATAGCCTCGACCCAAAAGTATTTTGGTAGATCATACTCATTTAGCGTTGTTCTGCATATTTTATCCAAAGATCTATTTTTCCTTTCCACTACTCCATTTTGTTGAGGAGTTCTTGGTGCTGAAAAGTTATGTTCTATCCCAAGCTTGTCACACCAATCTTCAAAAGGTTTGGACTCAAATTCTTCTCCATGATCAGTTCTAATGACAATGATAGATTTGTCCTTTTCATTTCAAACCAATCTACGCCACTTAGCAAACTCATTAAAGGTATCACTTTTACTTGCAAGGAATTTAACCCATAAACTAGAAATCTCTTTCTTAGCTTTAAAAGAACCTCTAGAATGTTTACCTATAATGCATGGTTCACACAATTGCTCTTTTGAAAAATGAAGTTTGGGTGAACCTCAAACAACATCATTTTTAGCAAGCTTTGAAATCAAAGGCAATGGCGCATGACCTAGTCTTCTATGTCACAAAGTTGCATTTTCATCTAAGGACATCAAACATTTTTCATTAAAAGAAGATGCATCATGCAAATTCACAATAAAAATGTTTCCATGCCTAAAACCAACAAATGCAACTTTGTCATCTTTTAAAACTGTGCAATGTGATGATTCAAATCTCACATCATAATCTATATCACATAATTGAGAAACACTTAATAAGTTATGTTGTAAACCATCAACTAAGTAAACATTATCAATGGTTTCCTTACCCACTTTACCAATGCCAATGATCTTACCTATTCTTCATTTTACCTTCAACAAATAGACTTTTATCTCCACTCATATGCCTTGAACATTCACTATTTATGTACCACATGCTAAAAGATACTCTATTCTTGAGTTGTACATCATTATCCTCCTCTTTACTTGAGTAGGAGATTTGAGCCATAAGAGTAAGGTTGACTTCCTCCTTGACCTCATCATCATCTTCCTCATCACTCCAAGTAGCAATAAGGTCTTCTTTCTTCTTGTTCCTCTCAAATTGTGGTCTAGAAGTGGAAACTCTGCAATCCTTAGCATAGTGATCGGGTTTGCCACATTTGTAGCAAGAATCATCACTCTTCTTCATGTAGGATGAACTCTTCTTGTAGTCATCTCTAGTTCCCTTCTTCATATATCTCTTCCTTCTTTGCAATAAGGATTTAAATCTTCTTACGTTCTTTTTATAGAGAGCAAGGTCTTCATCTTCCTTATAATCTTTATCTTCTTCTTCATCATCATTAATTACTTCTTTAGTCTTAAAAGCTAAAATTCTTCTCTTTTGGCTTGACTTTGGAGTTTATGTTTTTCAACACAATCTCATAGTTGGTGAGAGAACCAATTAAAGCACTAAACTCCATCTTCTTCAAATCCTTTGATTCCATAATAGTTGTTACTGTTGCATCCCATTCTTTTGGTAGTGACCTCAAGATCTTTTTCACCTTATCACTACTATAGATTGGTCTTCCAAGAGAAGTAAAACTGTTAGTGATCTCAAAAAAATGATCAACATGCTAGTGACGCTTTCTCCTTCCTTCATTGAGAACAACTCATAGTCATGCAACATCATATTAATCTTTGTCTCCTTAACTTAAGTAGTTCCTTCATGAGTCACCTCTAAAATTTCACATATATCCTTAGCATTCTCACAAAAAGATATTATGTTGTGCTCTTCATGATTCAAGGCACAATACGCGTATAGTACTTTTGTTCTGCGTGCGCAATATGTTCTTCTACTTGCGTTGACGAGTTTCCAAAGATCACACCTTTTTTTCTGTATGAGAATGTGTTAGAGAATATTTAAATTCATATCCTGATGAGCGTCTTGGCTTTGTCAGGTTGTCCAACTAAGCCTCGTTTACGTGCGTAACACCAACACGTCTGACACTAGTTGTCACCAACTATAGCTGTCAGAGAATATTATCTTTTTGAATTAAATTCCCAAGGTGCAACTTGAACTTGTCTTCATTTTGGGCCCCGTCTACCTGCGTAGGACAAAGTGTTACGTGCATAGCATAATCCTCTTAAGAATTTGACTTGGGTGTTTTACGCAAATTGCACTTGTTTAAATGTGGCAAGACTTGTCCAGCGAGCTGTCTTCAATTTTCATCACGGACTGATCTTCATGCATAAAATATTCTTTTGCGTGCGTAGTATGGCGTATTATCCAATCTAGTATACTATCATACGATGTTGCTTCGTCGGCATATAATACTAACTTCTATGAGCTTACTATGCATACTACGTGCATTATATATATATATCTGCACTCGCAATGTCCATTTTGGAACTTCCAAAATTTCTCCAGTATGATCAATGCGCACAAATCATAAATTAAAGTGCTTAGCACAGTCTTCAACGTGCTTAGAAGAGTCTATTATGTGTGTAGCTTAACTGTTTCAAGTGTTTTGCTAAATCATCAAAACTTAGAAGGAATTCTCATTGTGAATCCAAATTGATTCAACAATAGCCACAAATCGTGACCACATGAAGTGTAGGTCGTGATTGAATCACGATCATCAATCATGGCCATGTGTGCAAATCTTGATAAAGCCATTGTCATTAATCAAGACCGTGACCAAAAGGTTATGAAAATAAAGCCATGTTTCAACAAAATAGAGAAGAGTCCCAGTCATGGCCAATGATCTTGACCAAATAGAGGTTAGGCCATGATCCATTTAAGGTCATGGATCACGCCTGTGATGAAGGGGTCTGATCACCTAGCGAATTTCTAACAAAACAGTATAGGGTCACGGTCATATGACTAGATCATGACCAAGAGTGATTCCAAGTCATGACCCAGTCACACTCTGGAGTCACGGTCGTGATGGAACGACATGATGCCACTAAAGAGAGAGAAAAAGTGTCAAAAATGGACAAATAAGTGGGGACCAAAGCAATTTCAAGGGGCACTTGTAGCACAATTTTATGTAGGGTTTTGTGACACGTTAATGGGTATAAATATACTTCTTATTTTCTTTTTTAGGAACATTCTCTACATAACCAAAAACATTGTCTTTCATTTTTAGGAGGATTCAGGTTAAGGTTTGAAGAATAAAGGGAGAGCTTCAAGGTTTTTGGCATCCTCTTTCAAAGTGACATTAAAAAGGGGTTATTGGCTTCAATGCTTCCTCTATCCCTTCATTCTTTTTGCTTGGTTACTATGTTTTATTTTTATTTTTTATTTTTAATTATGTTAGTCATGATACTTTAAATGGCTATTTGGGACCTAGAGATGTAGACGATTAATGAATATTTGCTACGATTATGAATGGGTATTTTGTTTTATGTTAAATATTTGAATATTACTTATTGGGTATTGTGATTTATGTTCTATCATTGATGTTTGCCGTTGAATTTGATTTAATGGCTTGTTTTGATTGACTATTGTTGTGCTTGATCACCATGATGGTAGTTGTGACAAGTCTAGTTGATTGATCAAGATATGAAGGCTAGATGAGGTCCACAAGCCCATTCGATTAAACTCATTTGACCTAGGATTGATATATTCTTTGCATGTGAGGTATTCGATGAAATTTCCCAATAGCTTAAAGACTCTAGTTTAGTTAGATGAGGCCGAGAGAACCTTTCTAATAAATGTAGACATAGCTTAAATGAACACGAGAGAGGCTTTAAGCAAGATTAGTGAGGGAACACAAAATTCCAAAACCCCATTCAATAGTCTAGTAAATTGGAGTCTTTAGTTGAAATCTCAAAAGTCCTACCACTTTGTTATTAATTGATTGTCTACTCTCTTTGTTAATTGCTTGCTTTTATTAACTTTGTGTTTCAAAATCAAGACCCCCAAAGAAATCATGTTATTTATTGTTTTTCTCTTACTAATTGATAATCATTAGTAATCGTTTCCTATGGATACAATAACCTGAGAAATACTCCAAAGGTTTTAAAACTATGTCGATACCCATATGCTTACGGGGACCCGATCACGTTTTTTGTGTCGTTGCTGGGGAACAAAACTACTAATTGTGATCTTTTCTTTTCTTTTATTTTTGTTTCATTGTTTTTTTCCTCTGCAATTATATGTGTTTATGTTTTTGAGACACACTCAAAACTTGGAAAATAAAGAGGTTATCCGTTTGATTCCAGAGATAGTGGGGGTTTTGAGGGAAACCTAAGCTAACCAAATGAGAGAGAGGATGGAGGATATAGATATACCTCGAGTTAAGGTTGAGGATGCTAAAGTTGAGCATGCTCAAGGAGGTGCTGTTAGGAACCAATTGCCGAGTCGCATGAATATGAGAGAGATACAAAGCCCGATGATTGGAGCTTCACTTTCATAGGATGAGCTACGATCCTTTTGCACAAATGACATTTCCCTAATTTTAAAGGTTACGATGTTTTAAACTAATATGATGGTTACAAAAGCGACAACACATAAAAAAGTGGTTATCTTGCACATGCACTCTTTAATGTATTAGATTGAGCCCGACGGCTAGAAATTATGAATTGAAGAGTATTCATTTTAGTATGTTTCAATAATACAATGGGTTGCCATCGAAAGATCCACTCTCATTCTTGAGGGAGTTCTACACAACCATCCAGACTTTCCCTCTTCATGGATTGACCGAAAATGAGCTAAGGATGAGTTATTCACCATATACTTTGAAGGACCATGCAAAGAATTGGTTGATCAACTTGCTAGAAGGTTCTCTTGGCACATGGGGCGATTTGTGAAAAAATTATGATGAAATACTACTCCCCTTAAAAGACCGTTGAGTTGAAAAATAAAATATGCTCATTTTCTCAAATGGAGGGTGAACAATTTCATGAGGCATGAGAAAGGTTTAAAATACTCTTAAGTCAATGCCCACACAATCAATTCTCTTTGACGTTGCTTGCACAATTTTTCTATGATGGACTAACGATGCACGAGCAAACCTTCTTAGATGTTTCAGTTTGTGGTTATTTTGGAGATAAAATGTTGGAAGAGGTTTATGATATTTATGAGATGTTGGCCACTAATTCTTAAAAAAAATCAGTGAGGGGAAAGAAAGAGGGTTTTCATAGGGTAAATACATCTTATTCTCTCGATTTGGCTTCCTAAGTTGATGAATTGCCTAAGAAATCGAATTTATTAATAAATAGAGGAGTCTATGTTAAAGAGAAATCTTCTTTTTGGGGGGTGATGGGGGCATAATGATGCTAATATTGAGATGGCCCAATGAGTGGGTTTTAGATTTGAGGAAGAGAATTTTGTCGAGGGATTCCCAAATGTTCAACTGAGAAACTACCCATTTTCCAATACCTATATCCTAGGTTGGTGCAACCGCCCCAAATTTTCATGGAAGGATCCTTCTACCACAAATCCACCTAAACCTAAGAGAATCTTGGGATATCAATCGCTGTTGCCACCACCCTATCAATAACTACCCCAAGCACCACCACCACATAAAAACCAAGAAAATATTCATCCCTTGAATTCTTTTTTCATGCAATATATGTCTAATATGGAGGCTAGAGAGGCCAACGTAGACCAAGCCATTCAAACTCAACAAACCACTATAAAAAACCTTAAAAGGCAAGTGGGTCAAATTGCCAAGATGATTTTCGATAGGGAAAATGGGAAGCTACTAAGTACCTTCCAAGTTAACCCAACAGAGAGTGTAATGACCATTACCTTGATAAGTGAAAAAAAAAAACTTGAGGAGCCAAGTGTGGGGAGATGCCTAGAAGTGATAAGGGCAAGGAAATTATGGTGGAAAAAAATTGACAATGTTATGAAAGTTAAGTAAGAAAAATTACAAGAGAAAGAACGACTTTCCAAACAAAAGGATGAACTAAAACCTTATGTGCCTCCTATTCCATTCCCTCAACAGTTGAAAGCTTATGAAATTGATAAGGATTTTTAGAAGTTCTTGGAAATTTTCAAGAAACTTGAACTGGGTGCTATCAAACATATGCCTAATTATGCTAAATTTCTAAAGGAGATTCCGACCAACAAAAATAAGTTGGAGTAGTATGCCATGATTTCCCTAGCCGAACAGTGTAGTGTGGTGTTGCAAAACAAGCTACCTCCAAAGCTCAAGGATCTGAGAAGTTTTACAATTCTTTGCTCAATTGGGAATATGAAAATCAAGAGATCATTGTGTGATTTGTGAGCCTTGGTTAACCTCATGATCTCCTCCATATTCAACAAGCTTGGGAGTGGAGGACTTGTGCCGACAACCGTTTCACTCCAACTTACTGACCGATCCTTCAAGCATCCTTTCGAAATTGTGGAAAACATCTTGGTAAAGGTTGGTAAGTTTTAATTTCCTGCTAATTTTTATGTGCTTGAAATGGATAGTGAATTAGAGCTTCCTATTATACTTGGTAGACCATTTTTAGCAATGGGATGAGCTCTAATTGATGTTAATAAGGGAAAATTGACTTTTAGAGTAGGAAGTGAAACAAAAAGACTTCAATGTTTTTAGCAATTTAAAAAATCCATCACTTGAGGATGTCAATGATAATGCTAAAATTGTAAATTCTTGTTGCATGTTGTCCACAAGCCTAAAACCACAATCTTTAGGTGCTAAGGAGGAAAAGGGAGAAACTAATGCTAAAACAAGAGAGCATCTAATAGAGCAAGACCAATAATAAACACCAAATGCACAGGTAAGTAATAATTTTGAAAAGGGTTTGGGCCTAAATGATAAAATCAAGCAAAAATGTGATGATTTTGCTTTGATGGGTAAATTATTTAAAGGTCAAAGTATTTTATATTATCCACCCAAAAATCATGTTCTTTGGAACCCCAAAATTCCATGGTGTGGTCCATTTTCGATTCTAAAAATCCATCTATATGGTGCCATTGACATTTTCCTCAATGATCACAAACCAATCAATGTTAATGGAAATAGATTAGATATTGCATGAATTCCACCACGAGGATTATTTGGCTTCCCAAATAGATCCAACATCTTCGTCCAAAATGACGTTAAACTACTTTCAGTGCTCAATGACGTTAAACTATGGTTATCATTTACTTTATGCATTTGTCTTTTAAGTTTACATTGAATAAAAGCAAGTAGGAGTGATTTTTATGCCTTCGTGATCAAATGTCCTACATCATGTCTAAATACTTGTGTCTACTAACTTTTAATGTCTCATGCCTAAAAGTGGAAGCCATGCATTCAAGGAAGAAGCAAGCAAGCAAAGCGAAAAATATAGAAGCTTTATTAACCTTATACCTCTTTGATTTTAATTCTTAATGTTAACAATTGGACTAGTCCCCATGTTGATTGCTCTTGTTAAGGATGATTCGGCCTTACTTTGTCGAACATTGTGGTCAATGTTCAAAATAAATGTGAGGGAGGGTTTTATTGAATGCTTGATGCTTAAGTGCTTTATACTCTTTGCCTGTGTATGATTTTGCTTAAAAATTCTTGAAATTTTTTATTGATTTGTGCTTAATTTTTTTAGAATGCATCAAACTTGAAAAATAATGAGTTTTAATTAAATTAGTTGGAGGAATTTTGTAGTATGTTAGTATGCTTTTTACTTGATTAATTGAGGAATAAATATTATGTGTTAGTTATTTGAATCTCAAATTGGCATTTCTAGGTTACAAGGTTGAAAGTTGTTCATCAAAAACTTTAGTCTATTAGTAGGGGCATAAAAAAGGTTTGCAAGCTTACTGCAAAGTTGATTTTAAGTGAATATGCTTAAATGATTGAAGTGTATTTGGAAAATTTTCGAGTAGACTTGGCTATTATTTGGATGAAAAGTGCTTCTAATGAATGTTTAATTTGTAAAGCTTTACTTTTGAGGGTGATCCTACACGAGGTATAAACGCATGGGCCATCAACCTCGAGTAGGAAATTATAAGTACATATCATCAATCATAAATAAGTATAATCACAGGGACCCTTAATTCTCTAATTCAATTTGTAGCAACCAAACTGAGAGTAAAAACAATGAAAGGAAATTATAATCAAAGAAGTTTGCAACAAAGCACTAATGATTGAAAAGTGAATGAATGAGACCAAGTTTGCTCTAAAGCAAAGGAAGTTGTTTAAACTTAGCAATAAGGGAGATATGCCTTAGAGATGCCAATGGACTAGGGAAATTGATGGATGAACTCTTGAAATTGTCACTTATTAATGTCAAGCTTTGGTTTTTGTAAATGATGAATAACATTGCCTTCCTCTCTTGATCATTTTACTTGCATAGTATAAGAATTATCTTTCCTTTTTTCATTTAAATTGTATTATTTCCCCCGAATTTTGATTAGTTTACTTTGGGACAAGAAAATGAGTAATTATGGGGTAGTTTGATGTATGAAAAATTTACATAGATATTTAAGCATAAATAGATACCATTTTGGCCATAAATGTACTTAATTTTTCATGAATTTATAATATTTTTGTGTTTTTGTTTAGAGTGAATGAGAATGCATGAAATGGGGATGAAAATTGATGAAAAAGGCATGAAAAATGAGTTCTGAAAATGGGTGTAAGCGATGGAGAGAAACGGAGGAAAATAGACTTAAAAGGAGCAACTTTCATCATCACACACTGGAGTCGCAGTCGTGATGGTGGTGTGATAAGAAACCAAAGTTCCAATAAACCAAAGGCAAGCCACGATTATGGCCACTGACCGTGACTACATAAAGCTTAGGATGTGATTGAATCATGGTCATGAATCACACCCATGTGTACAAACCATGATCAAGTCACGGTCATCAATCATAGCCACAACCAATAGGGCATGACCATCAAGCCATATTTCAAGCAACCAAAGAAGAGTCACGGTCATGGACAATGATTGTGACCAAATAGAGGTTAGTTCGTGATGCACTCACGATCGTGGATCACAGCCGTGATGAAAGGGTGTGATCACCAAGAGAATTTCTAATAAAATAGTGGAGGGTTGCGGTCATCGAACTAGACCATGACCAAAATTGATTCAAAACCATGACCTAGTTACACCCTAAAGTCACTGCCATGATGGATGGGCATGATTCCCGCAAAGAGAGAGAAAAGTGGTGGAAATGGACAAACAAGTGGGGACCAAAGAACATTCAAATGGCATTTTTGGAACTATTTTACGTAGGGTTTTGTGACATGTCAAAGGGTATAAATATACCTCTTATTTTCATTTTTAGGAACATCCTCTACATCACCAAAAACATTGTATTTCATTTTTAGGAGGATTTAGATTAGGGTTCGAAGAATAAAGGGAGAGCTTGAGGGGTTTAGGCATCCTCTTTCAAAGTGACATTCAAGAGGAGTTATTGGCTTCCATCCTTCCTCTATCTCTTCAATATTTTAGCTTGGTTGCTATTTTTTTTTATTTCTGTTGTTGCTTTTTAATTATGTTAATCATGGTAGTTTAGATCTCTAGTTGGGACCTAGAGAAGTAGACTATTAATGAATATTTATTATGATTATGAATGGGTATTGTGTTTTATGTTCAATATTTTGAGATTTCTTATTAGGAATTATGATTTATGTTCTATATATGATGTTTCCCCTTGGATTTGATTTAATGGTTTGTTTCGATTGACTACTGTTGTGCTCTATTACCATGATGGTAGTTGTGATAAGTCTAGTTGATGGATTGAGAGATGAAAGCTAGATGAGGTCCATAAACCTTAAACTCACTTGACCTCGAATAGATATATTTTATCCATGTGAGGTGTTCGATGAAATTCACCAGTAGCTTAAAGACCCTAGTTTAGTTAGATGAGGCCGAGATGACCCTTCTAATAATGTAGACAAAGATTAAATGAACTTGAGAGAGTCTTTAAGCTAGATTAGTGAGAGAACACTCAATTCCAAAACTCCATTCAATAGTTCAGAAAATGGGAGTCTTTAGTTGAAGTCTCAAAAGTCCTAACATTTTGCTATTAATTGATTGTCTACTCTCTTTGTTAATTGCTTGATTTTATTAACTTTGTGTTTCAAAATCAAAACCCCAAACAAATCATAGGATTTATTTCTTTTCTCTTAGGAATTCATCACCATTAGTACTTGTTCCTTGTTGATACAATAACTCGAGAAATACTCCAAAGGTTTTAAAACTACATCAATGATCATGCACTTGTGAGAACCCGATCATTCGAGTAACTCAGATCTCTCGTAAGGACTAACAGAAAAGAGCTTAGAAAGTTCATCTTTTGGAAGGTCATAGAAGGTTAGAGATTTTTTAGAGGAGCAAAGCTTTCGAGCTATGCAAGTTTGGAAGGATAAGGACATAGAAATCTTAGTAGGCTTGGGCTAGATGCTCTCAAAATGATGATATACTATCGTAAGGAGTCTTTATTTGTATAAACATGTAATGATGGAGTTACACATGAAAAAATGAAATAAATATGTCATCTTGGAAGATCAAGGTTACGGATTGAGATGGAACTTGTAAGCACATAAGATTCACATGAAAAATGAGATAATGTATCTCTAATACAAACAAAAGTTGACAACCGTTATAATGGTCCTTGGAATTTGAATTGTATATTCTCTAACATGCTGATATATAAGATATTGAAGGGACGAAGTGAAATATTGTTTCGCACGTAGATTCCTGGGTAAATCACATAAGTCAATAAGTTTTGAATTCTCTGAAGAACGTAGAAGAGAATTTAAGCACGTAGCTAAGGTTCGAAGATAATTAAAATTTATCTAAGACTTTCAGTAAGCGCATAGTGCTGAGAACTAATACCTTGAGAAGATTTTGAAGCTCGAAGTTAAGCATGAAGAAAGGCAGTTACGCACGTTACTTTCTAATGGGTATCAGAATTAAGCGCATACCTGGAAACTAATCACATAAGTCTCGATGACGTCACTGTACTACTTGATTACAAATGACTCTTTTTATAAGAGTAACGACTACTATTCATCTGGTGAGTATAAATAGACTTCTCTAGAGAAAGAATCCAAAAGAATCATTGTGCATGCTTTGGAAATTTATTGCTTGAATGCTTTGACAATTTGTTTTCTCATAGCTTTTCCACATCAATCTTTGAGCTCTTAATTGGCTATGTTAATCAAATTTGTGTGTGAGTTAATCGGATTTGTGTGTGAGATTTGCACTATTTACGAATCAATTGTAACAAGCTTAATTTCTTGAAAGGGTATTTATGTTTTCCTTGTTTTGTTTCCTTAGAAAAACAAGAGAGGTTGTGATGTTTTCCTTGTTTGGTTCCTAAGCAAAAAAAAAATTGCAATATGTTACTTGTTAGCCTAGGAAAGAAGGAGTTGTAAATGGTTTCTCTCCATCTGAAAGTGAGGAGAAGTTAGTGGATTGAAACTCTCAAGCGTGCTTGAGGAGTGGACGTAAATGAAGGAGGACTGAACCACTATAAATTAGGCTTTGTTTTCTCGATCTGTTCATCTCTTTTAATTTTATCTATTTTGGTTATGTTTTGGATTGTTTGTTTGAGTTTCAGTTTTAAAAGATTGAAAAAGATTTTAGAAGGTTTTAGTATAGTGATTAGAATCCAATTTACCCCCTCCTAGATTGTTATATCAGGCCAACAATATGAAGGTTTATCTATTAATCATGTACCTTTATTTGATGGCAATGATTATGTTTACTAAAATATGAGGAGGATAGTGTTCCTCAAGTCTAAAAGTACAAATGTATGGCAGATTGTTGCTGAAGGACCATATGTTCCAGGAAAAGTCATAGACGGTGTTGAAATTGCTAAAGTGCAAAGTGAATGGAATGACTACGACAAAAGAATGGAACCCTACAACAACAAAGCAGCCATGCACATTCTGTTTTGCACCTTGAGAAAAATAGCTCAATAAATTCTAGCAATGTAAAAATGCACACGACATATGGAGAACGTTGGAGGTGACCTATGATGGGACATGTAAAGTGAAGGAAAATAAAGTCTCCCTCCTTGTACACAATACGAGCTATTTAAAATGAAGGATGGAGAAGAAATTCAGGAAATGTTTGATAAATTCAACAACATCATAAATGGCTAAAAGATGTCCACAAAATTTACACCCACTCAGAGCTTGTTAGGAAAATCTTACTACCGCTCCCTAAGTCTTGGGCTCCTATCAAAAATTCAATTCAAGAAGCCAATGACTTATCTACTCTTACACTCCAAGAATTGTTGGGTTTATGGCTAACTCACAAAATGAGTATGAAGGAAGAAGAGAAAAGCGAGAAGAATGACAAGAAAAAGTGGATTGCTCTAAAATCATCCTCACGTGATTCAAATGATGAAGAAAGTAGCGATGAAGACATTTCCATGTATGCTAAATGATTCAAGTACTTGAAGAAAAGAAGGTTTGTAAGAAAGTTCAAAGATCCAAACCTAAAGGATTTCTCGAGCTATTTCTCCGGATTCAAAAAGTATTTATCGAAGAAAGAAACAATAGTCATGTGTTACAACTGTAACAAACCTTGGCACATCAAACAAGATTGCCCACTTTTAAAGAAATCCTCAAAAAAAATTAAGAAAAAGGGTGAAGCCATGAAGGCTACTTAGAGTGTTAATGAAGCCAGTTGAGACAAAGGAGAAGAAGTAGAGGAGATGGCCAATATTTGTCTAATGGCTATCAAGAAAAATGAAGATACAGGTGAGGACGAGGTAAGTAATGCTTTCACTTTCGATGAACAACATGATGCATTTGAAGATTTGCATGCAAAATTTGAAAATTTTGTCATTAAGAAAAAAAAGTTTAAAATATACTATGAATGTTTTAAAAACAAAAGTTAGTGTTTTAGAAAAAGAGAGAGAATTGTTGAAAGTTTCAAACATAGATTTGAAAAAAAAAATCTGTCTATGAAAAAGGAAGCTGAAAAATCGTCTTTGATTGCTTCCAAATTTCAAACAGTCAAAATAATTTGGAACAACTCCAAGGTTCCTAAAAACATTATTTATCCAAACATGGTCTAGGATATAATGGCCTTTCTTCAAAATTCACCAATTTTTTTTCTAAAACAAGGTTCTAATATGAATAAGACATGCAATTATTTTAATGCCTATAGTCACATTTCATATACTTGTCATGTTACAAGAAACAAACATGTTGGTGTGAAAAAAAATATGGGTTCCCAAAACAATGATGGTTAGAACTAACCTTCCAGGACCCAAGAAAGTTTGGGTATCAACTTCAAGATTTTGATTTGTCTTGTAGGTATGCATGAGACCAAAAACCAATAATAACATTTGGTATCTATATAATGGATGCTCTCACCACATTAGTGGGGACAAAATCAAATTCTCTCACCTTGCACCTAAAAACCAATAATAACATTTGGTACACCATTGGTGAACAGGCTTAGATCGGTAAGAAGCCTAATACTACTATTGATTATTTGCTTCTAGTTGATGGTTTGAAATAAAACTTACTTAGCATTAGTAAATTATGTGATGAAAATTTTAAAGTTGTGTTTGAATCTATAAAATGCATTGTGCATGATATTGATGGAAATATTACGTTTATTGAAAAAAAGTGTGACAACATTTACATTGTTAATTTATTGGATTCCAAAGCCTGTAATGAAAAATGTCTTGTTCCTGTGAATAATTAACCTTGGTTGTGGCATAAAAGGTCAGGGCATGCAAGCATGCATATGATTTCAAAATTGTACAAAAAGATTTACCAAAACAGAAATTCAAAAATGATTTGGTTTGCAATGCAACACATGTTAAAACCTCTTTTCAAAACAATAATGTAATTTCAACCATTATACCATTGGCATTATTGCACATGCACTTATTGAGTCCAACTAGCACATTAAGCCTTGGTGGTAAACAATACTACTTTCTTATTGTAGATGACTTTTCATGTTTTATTGTGGCTTTTTTTCTTGCAGATAAAAAATGAAGCCTTTCATGCATTTGCATTATATAGCAAGAAATTTCAAAAAGAAAAAGGTTATTCTATTATTTGCATTAGAAATGATAGAGGGAGAGAGTTCGATTACGAGCCATTTGAACCCTATTTTGAGGAGCATGGAATAAATCACAATTTTGCTGCACTAAGGACACTTCAACAAAATGGTGTTGCATAGTGTAAAAATAGGACATGGAAAGAAATTGCTAGGACCATGTTGAATGGCAATAACCTTCCTATGTACCTTTGGGCTGAAGCGGTTAACACTGCATTCTATATAGTCAATCGGACACACATCCTATACATACTCAAGAAAACCCATATGAGTTATGAAAAGGAAGAAAGCCAAACATAGCATATTTTAATATTTTTTGGAAGTAAATGTTTTGTCCACAACAATGGAAAAGAACCCTTAGAAAAATTTGATTCAAAATCCGATGAAGGCATTTTTTTGGTTTATTTTCCACATAATAAAGCCTATAACGTCTACAATAAAAGACTTGAGAAGGTTGAAGAATCTATGTATGTCATATTTTTCCTGTGTTGAGAGATGATGATGATGTTGAAAGTGTATGTCCCAATAGGCATGACAATCCAAGAAGGGGTGAATTGGATTTCTAGCAAGTTAAAAGCTTTGTTGAAAATATTTTGCAATCTAAAACAAATAACAAAATTCTTTCAAACCAAAATCAGATTTAAATGTTGAAGTTAATTAAAACTAAAGATCCAATCCACGCACAACAATATAAATCAAATGCAAGTGCAAAGCAAATAAGAGAGAGTAAGGGTAGAAGCACAAATTCGATTTATAGTGGTTCGGTCCTCATTGACCTACGTCTACTCCTCTAGAACCCCTATAGAATTTCAATTCGCTATCTCCTCACTTTTGGGTAGAGGGAAACCGTTTACACTACTTATTTTTTTGCGGGATCAAAAAGCAAACCGTTACACCTTGTTTTTTAGGGCTCAACAACAAAATCGAATCCCCAGTGTTTTCAGGCTCAACAAGAAAGTTGAAACCCCTTGTTTAAGGATAAAACAAGCAAACCAAACATCTAGTTTTTGTGGGATTAACTAGAAAATTGAACCACTTATTTTTGCGGGATCAACAAGCAAACTGAAATACAACTTTCTAAGGCTCATTAGCAATCACTCTTGTTTTTGTAAGGCACAACAAGAAAACCTATCTAGTCCAAGCAAACAAATTTGTTTGTTACAAAAATCAATCCAAAGATGTAACAGAATTTAAAGCTCACACAAACCCAAAAACATGATAGCAAGTTTTAGCAAAGGTCTCTATTTTCTTCTCACTGCTTCCTTCTACATGTATTGCTTTGAAACTAGTAGTTACCCCCTTGAATAGATTGGCATCTACGTGCCTTGTACCCGTTCTACGTGCGTCGGCTCATTATCTATGTGCATTGTACCACGTTTTGTGTGTAATGATCTGAATTCTAGAATATGCATTTTCACCCAGTGGATTTCTATGTGTTCAATACACTCTTCTGCTTGCGTAGACATTCTTCCTCAATGATATCTCCTTTGATTCTTCATGTGATTGTGTTATATGTGTTACAAAATATGTCAAATTCAAATCTCAATGAGCTTCTCGGCTTTGTCCTCCTCTGCACCCGTCTACGTGCGTAGCAACCTCTTCTACATACGTAGATCAATATTTGACATTTTTCTGCTTCTTGGTTCAATGCTTCTACGTGCACAACATCACTTTATACGCATATTGCTCTTGTACTACATGCGTAGATTTCTCTTTTAAGTTCTATGTAGCCAGATATCAACAAGTCTGCAACTTTGAACCATTTCATGGATGTTTTGTATTCATCATCATCAAAATCGAACTCAAAAATCTCCCCTTTTTAATGATGATAAACATAAATGAATTTGAACATCTATTCATCAATGACAAACAATTTGATCAAGGATTTCACTATTTGTCACTTGGTTAGTTCAACACAATAATATATGATATTCAATAGTAAAGAGAGATATGAAATGATAAAGCACTTAAACAAATTCATGCACACTTATCCCCCTTTCTGCATCATAAAAAAAGGATATGAAAAATCAACAATCTCCCCCAAACTATCAAAGAAATCAATTATCACAATTATAGATCCCCTAAGCAAATGGAATAACAAATCATAGAATGCAAATATAACTCCCCCTATGAATTTCAAAAAAAAAACTCAATGTAAGCATCATATAGAAATAGAATGCATATAAAAGAAATCAAAACAAAATTTAAGTTCATGGAAAGGGTACCACATTTGCAGTTTCCTCCTTGGCTGTGATTGTTGTCAAGCATATACCTCAAATATCCTTGTTGGAATCATCATCATCAGTTGGGCTTGGGATGTAGTCAATAACTCTTTTTTTCCTCCTTTTTCTATGCATCTTCAAGTATGGATAGTCCAATTTTACATGTCCCGGTTCATGACACTCATAGCAAATAATTTTGCTCTTCTTTTGATTTCCTTCATTTCATCTCTTTCGCTGTTGAGGAATTTTCGAAATTTCTTTGTGAGGTATTTAACATCTTCAAATTCTTCCTCTTCATCCTCATCTTCACTTGAGCTTTCAATGAATTTTGATGCCTTGAGTGCAATGCCCAAATCATTCTTCTTTTTCTTCTTGCCTTCCTTTTCTTCACCTTTTTCCATACTAATTTCATGAGTGGGTAAGGACCCAAGCAACTCCTCTAATGGTAATGAATTCAGATCCTTAGCTTATAGGATTGCATCCTTCTTTAAAGCCCATGATTTGGGAAGTGATCTTAAAATTTTCCTCACAATCTCATAATTGGATTATGATTTTCCAAGATCTTTGAGGCCATTGAGGATGTCATTGAAGAGATTAAACATCTCTTGAATAGATTCATCCTCATTCATCTTAAACATCTTATATTTATGGACAATGAAATCCCAATATGGCAATCCAAAAGGGAGTGTGAATTGAATTTATTGCTAAGTATAAAAACTTTCTAAAACTTTTTGCAATATTTGAAAAATAAAAAATCAATAGCTCAATCCAACCTCAGAATTGAAATGAAAGTAATTAAGGGATAGAGAAAATAAATCCAAGATTTATAGGGGTTCGGTCATCACTGACCTACGTCCACTCCTCTAGCATCAAATAGAGAATTTGAATCCATTATCTCTTCCTCACTTGTGGGTGGAGGCAAGCCTTTACAACCTCTTGTTTTTCAGGCTCACAAGAAAACATTTACAACCACTAGTTTTTAACTGGCTCAACAAGAAAACCAACAATCACTTATTTTTTAAGGCCAACAAACAAGGAAACATATTCTATCCACAAGCTTTACAACCAAAGCTTGATTACAAAAGGTTTCACAAAATGAGAATGATATTCTCACACCAACTCTCAAAGCAAATAGAAACACAAAAGCTTAGTTGTGGTGTAAGAACTTGAAAACACTTAGAGAGAAAAAGTCAAGAATAAAATTAGCAAAGCTTGGGCACACTGTCAATACATTCTCTACTTGTCTTTGAAGTGCATATCTCTATTTATTGGCAGACTCCAAAATGTAGCCGTTGTGAGACTCGGAATAGACGTTAAGAAACGAGAAAGAAATTATGATTTTGATGACATCAATACATACAACGTGCATTGTGTCCCATACAATGTGCATTGTAAATGTCTCATTAATATACAACATGACTTGCTTCCTTTCAATGTGTCTTGCATCCAACTCTAATGCTTCATCCTCAAATGTTGCACAATGTAATGTATCTTGTATCTCTGCAACGTGACTTGAGTCTCCATCGAGAATGGTCACATGGAAATTTTTTTCTTACAACGTGACTTGTGTCCATTTGCAATGTGCATTGATCATGCATTAGTGTGTGTTGCATATGGAACTTCCTCCTTCAACGTGCGTTGTAGATCTCCAAAGATCGATCCTTGATTCTTTCATCTGAATGCGTCAGATGCTATAGAATATTCAAATTTGAATCCCAATGCACTGACTTGTCAGATGCTGACATCACTCACTTCAACGTGACTTGGATTGGCTTGCAACATGCATTCAGGAATGTTTTCAAAGGTGACTCCTTTACTCATAACGTGACTTGAAGCGGAATACAACGTCGATTGTCATTGCTTGCAAGTCGACTTCATGTCTGATGCTCATTCTCGTCTACGTGACTTATATACTCTACAACATGACTTGTAGACAACTGCAATTCATGCCGAGATCATTTCATTAATATAGCATGACTCAAGGTTCATGCAACGCACCTTGTATGTTTTAGAGACCTACTGCCTCCTTAGTTCAGCTTGACAACGTGACTTGTATCTTAAGCTACGCGACTTGTACCTCAACTGGAAAAACAAGAATTCCTTAGGTATGATCAACGTGACTTGTAATGGATGTAACGTGCTTTGATCATACTGCAACGGGCTTAGCATTGGCTGCAATGTGCATTGCTTAACCTTTTCACATGTTTTGCTAAAATCATAAAAAATTAGAGTCAACATTCTCTCCCTTTTTGATGATGACAAAACATGGAAAGAGTTTGCACTCTCCCTCAATCAGTGCACCTATTTTAAACTTAAACAAACTATAGAAAATGAAAATTTGATCAACATTTTTAAGCCTTGTTGCTATGGTTAAGTTAAGCTCAATTTCATATAAGTTCAAGTCATGTAAATCAAATCAATTGAGTCTTGATTTAATCAAACTCTTAGCCATATTTCTCCCCCATTTTGTCAACAGTAAAAAAGGAAAGAATAATTAAACATAAGTAAAGAGACAAAATGGCTAGAAATATTGAATATATCATTAACATCATAACAAAAAATCCATAAGCAAAAATAAATACATAATGCAAGTGAGATGCATGACATAATGTAGATCATTAGCCTAGGAAATCTCGAAAATGGATTCTTAGGTTCAATGATCCAACGGTCTTGGTAAGTGAGATCAACTTCATCCTCACTCTTTTTCTCATCTTCAGAATCACTCAAGAGCATTGTGGTAGGAGGATGTGGACCATATTCAGCTGCAGGTTCCTCTTCCACAATTTCCTCAATCTGAATACCAGTGGATGGAACAAACTTAACTTCAGTAGTGCCTTTATCACTTGACTCTAAAGTTTCCTCCTCAGTTGAAGTGTCTTAATCCATAAATTATTTGATTTTTTGAAGAATTGCTTTGATTTTTTGAAGAATTGCTCGAGCTTGAGCCATAGTCATTTCATTTTGCTTCTCCTGCTCAGTTTTCTCTCGAGTTCTTGAATGCAAACTAACCGATAACCCGTTATTGGTTTGAAGTAGACTGATCATAGTTTCAAATTTTCCTCGAGTCTCTTTTTGAAAGGCTTCAAAATTAACCTTCAATTCTTGAAGCTCTCTTCTCAAGCTATCAACTTCACTAGAGATAGCACCCACAGTTTCTTTGGGATGGGAACTTTCTCCAATTTCTGGTTCCTTTCTCCTTTTAGGAGCTTTCCTTTTGTCATCCCTTGCTTTTCGGATTGTCACACGATCTTCAGGACTCGGCTTCATCACTTCATCCTTAGGATTTACCATAACATCATCATCTCTTAAGTAGAGATAAAAAAATGAATCCTCACTCAACTGTCTCATAAAGCCTCATAGTCCTTAATGAATTGATTCAAATCTTCTTTGATTAAATAACTTGCGTCGACTCAAATCCATTCAATTTCACCTTAAAGCGCTTAAAGATTTTCATCAAGTGGCTTCCATAGGGCACGCTATCTTCCCTTTACCTTCCCTTCAATGCAAATGTCAGAAGGTTGAAGTTCTTCACCTTCTTAAGTATTCAATCAATAATCACCCACACAAAATTGATTGTTTCACCCTTCATCAATAGATACATCAAGATTTCATCTTGCATGGTGCAAGATGATTGTGTATGCAATTTTGGTTGCAACACCTTGTTGAAAGCTGTGTGAACCAACTTCCATCTTACGCCGAAAGTATTTTGATCAAGATTCTTCACTCCTTGCTCAATTTGAGCCACACCATGGTTCTCAAACATGAATTTTTGGCTCTCATCAGTGTTTACGACGATGGTATTCCCTTCCATATCAGCATATTCTTTTAGCCTTTTCTCTTTCTTGACTCGATCCCAACTAGAGGCAAATTGAAGAGCTTGTTGATGAGCCTCTCATCGATGACAAAATTTACTCCATTTACACGACTCTTAACACCGATTGTTTGATACCAAACGAAGTCGTCTTCATCATCATTTACCCAACGCTTAGCATTTGCATAGAATTCTCTTACTAAATTTGGGTAAAAATTTGATGCTTCAGTGCAAAAGTCTCTCAACCTGAATCTCACAAAGTCATTCTCAATGTCTACACTACCTTCTCTTAATGATCAAAAATCAAAAACTTTAAAGCTCGAGAAACCAACCTCTTTCAGATTGTCGAACAACTTCAACGTTCCTTCATCTACGAATCGATCACTGCTCCTAGTTGGTTCTTCCTCGGTTCTTAGATTCTTTGATTGTTTCGAAGGAGAGGCGACTGGAACTCCATATTTTGTGAAAACCTGCTTTTCCTTTGTGCTGCTAGGATGGTTCAGTCCTTTAGAACCTTCTCTTTTTTCGGATTTCTTTGGGCCTTCCTTGGATTTCTTCTTCATTGCGTTAGATTGCTTATTGGGTGCCATAGAACGTAAGTGAGATGTGGTTGCAATGTGCATTAGGGTTTGGCGTTTGGAGAGAAATATGTGATTTCAAACGGTTTGAAGATGGTTGGAAGTGTTTTGGGTGATCGAAATGGTTTAGAAGGTGTTTCGAGTTTAGGATTTGAGAGAAAACACAGAGGAGTTCATAAATTAGGTTTTGAGTTTGAAATGCGGAGTGAGAGGGAAGTTGAAAAGTTCAGTATTAAATTTAGGGAAAGATGACTCAACCAACTTGTATGACATGCTACGTACGTTATATGAAGTCTGTGAAGACTAACGTATTTAGCATATCGTACAACGCGAGTTAACGAGAAAAGGTGTCTCAACTCCATGTTTATAGCAAATAGATATGAAAGATACAATGTACCTTACACAAGACAACGTACATTATGGCAAAAATCAAAACCATCAACGTATCTTGCACAACCCTTAACGTCAGTAGTACCAAGTCCTCTCAAACCAGCAGCTCTGCTTCTATCACAATGTGCCTTACACCTTATACAATGTGCTTAGAGCCCTCACACCTGATACTCCAACATTTTCGTCGAAATCGTTAACGTGCTTTGTGTAATCCTAATATGGCAATCCAAAAGGGGGGATTTCTTGCTAAGTATGACAGTTTTTTAAATCTTTTTGCAATATTTTGAAAACCAAAAATCAATAACTCAATCTAGCACACACAATCTCAGAAACTGAAATGAAAATAAGTAAGGGATAGAGAAAAAAAATCCAAGATTTATAGTGGTTCGGCCCTTTTTGACCTATGTCCACTCCTCTGGCCACAACTAGAGAATTTTAATCAACTATCTCTTCCTTACACACTTCAACGTGACTTGTACGGCTTGAAGCGGAATGCAATGTCGATTCCCATGTCTTGCAAGTGGACTTCAAGCCTGATGTTCATTCTTGTCAATGTGACTTGTATACTCTACAACGTGACATGTACACAAGTACAATTCATGCCGAGAGCATTTCATTCATATAACATGACTTGTAGACAAGTGTAATTCATGACGAGAGCACTTCATTCATATAATATGACTTGAGGTCCGTGCAACGCGCCTTGTATATTTTAGAGGCCTACTGCCTATTTAGTTCATCTCGACAACATGACGTGTATCTTATGTTGCACGACTTGTACCTCAATTGAAAAACCCATAATTCCTTTGGTATGATCAATGTGACTTGTAATGGATGTAACGTGCTTTGATCATACTGCAATAGGCTTAGTATTGGTTGCAACGCGCATTGCTTAACTTTTTCACATGTTTTGTTAAAATCATCAGAACTGAGAGTGAACATTCTCCCCCTTTTTGATGATGATAAAACATGGAAAGAGTTTGCACTCGCCCTCAATCAATGCACTTGTTTTAAACTTAAACACACTACAGAACATGCAAAATTGATCAAGATTTTTAAGCCTTATCGCTATGGTTAAGTTAAG
>CAODLS014035233.1:0-11004 GCA_948243855.1 Flueggea neowawraea
CAACTCCACACGCCGGATGCAGTCAACCATAGAACGAAGAGTGGCGACACAGAAAGGCAGGCTCGACCTAAAGCGAAGGAAATGAGATGCAACGAGGGAGGAACAAATCAACAACGACATGACAAGAGAGAAACAAATCAGTGACAACGTTGTAGGAGGAGGTAGGCGACGAAAGAGAAGAGAGAGTGATGACGACGAAGGACGAAGATGACAAGGAGAGAGAGTGAAGTAGCGTAGATCCGAGAACGAGAAAAACAGATTCGGGAGAGAAAGACGAAGGCAGGATCAGTGAAGAGAGAGAAAAGGGAGAGAGAATGAGAAGTGACGAAGGAGGAGGATGGAGGTGGCAGACAGGTAGTTAGGATTAGGGTTAGGTCGCTAGGGGGAGATAGAGAGAAAGAAAATTGTTGGGTAATGGAGAGAGAAGGGAAAGAGGAAGACAAAAATAAGAGAGAGGAAGAGAAAGAGGAAAGAAGAGACAGAAACTGAGTGGAGATAAAAAATTGAAAAAATAAATCAAAAAATTGAAATTTATATAAAAATCAATGTCGCATTCTTAAAAGTTGAGTTTGAAGAGGTAGTATTTTTAATCTTAAAGGTTAAAATGTGTTATCCATATAATTATAAAACTTAAAATGTCCAAATTAAATAATGATAACTTAAATTTGACATGCCGTGTAATTAGCACAATTTTTTTCTTTCAAGTTTCAAACCATCAAGAAAAAATAATCAAGGATTATTAAAAAAAAAAACCATTTAAAAAAACAAAATCTCAATAATTTCGTCGGTAATGGGTCGGAAGCCTATGAATCCAATCGATCGGAGCTCATGCCGAAGCCCACTCATAGTGGGTCCAGTAAGAGTTTTTAAGCACTAATGTTTGATTTGATTCTCAAGACCAATTGATCGTGGCGTTCTTCGTGAGGAAGAGCAAGAAGAAATTTGAGAGCTCTCAATTTAATGTTTCTTTCCGATCTGTTCTACTTTTCTAATTTTTCATTCTCTTCTCTCGCTAAATCACTTTTCCTCCCTTTGAATTAGGGTTTTCTATCTCCAATTTCCGCAAATTCACTCTAGAAATTGTTTAAAATACATCAAGGTCTAACAAATGCTATGATCTTTTGAATTTTTTGAAACTTTGCCTTAAGTTTATAGTATATGCGTTAATCAAATGATATTGTATGTTGCTTAAAAATATTTTCTCGTGTAATTATTTAAAAGTTGAGATCAATAATCGATTGTGAATAGTTTCATCTCTCTCAAATCATGGAAATATTAGTCCCATTTAATCCAAAACAGTAAAAAGTATAAAGATAAAATTGTTATAAAAAGACTCGAATAGAACTTTTGGTTAAGGAAAAGAAATGCTAAAGCATGCCTAATCAAGCGCAATTGACTTCTCTGTAAAAAGAACATATTTCGCTTATCTCCAACATATATTTATTAATCACCTGAGAGCTTAAGTATTTAAATTTTTAAACAAAGAAGATTTGTGCATAATTATATAAATATAGCCAGGAGAGAGAGAGAGAGTAGTTGGTGAGGATTGTGAAATCTCACCTTGAAGAGTTCCTTTCTTTCCCTTCAAAGTAGCAAAAGAATTTATGGAACTAAAGCAAAACAAGGAAAGAAATGGACAAGAAGAAAGTGGGATCCACTGAATGTCTGATGCCTCACTCTATCATGATGAAATTTGGAAGACTTTAGGAATTGATTGAGAGACGGCTATGATTATTGCATGGAATTCTGCATACACAGCCTCGTGTTATTGCTTCATTTTTTTGTTTTCTTTTTGGGTCGTTTATTCATTGCTCTTTTGAACTTTGTATTCTGAAATCATGAAAATGTCGTATCTCTTTGTAAACCCTGCTTTTTCTTGTACAAATGCCTAGGGCTGTCTGGCGGTTTAATATTTTCATCTTCTGCAAATATACCATTAAAACTCATGCTTTATCACTCAGAATTTGCATGCTTATCACCAAATCAACAGTTGATTAATTCAAGTATGTTTATACACACTTTTCATTAAAGTAGAATGGAAAAATATTAATAGATTTATAATTTATTAGTACTGTAATTAATTCTATCAAAGAATTAAAAATTTAATTTTCAATAAAAGTAAATAAATGATTTGTCAAGAAAAAAGTAGCATGGAAATGAAAAAATAATTTGGTGATATAATCTCAAAGGAAAATGTTAAAATGTTTTTAAAAATTGCGTTTCATGCTCTCAATATCATATTGAGAGAATATTGCCACTAAGAGAGCAACATTAGTGTGTATTTTTTCCTTAAAAAGATGCTATATGTTGGTACTGTTTGTATATTCAGTTCTCTCTCTTTCTCACTCTCTCATGATATCTTCTTATAGTACTGCTTCAGTATTCATGGAAGATGGCCCTAATGTATTGGTTGGAGCAGTGGCGGATCTACGGGAGGGTAGGGGTGGTCGGCCGACCCCTTCCCGCCGACAAGGTCCACATGATGAGGGACTTAGCCCTTCATTCTGCAACTCGCCACCGGCCCACCATTGGAGGATTGAGCGCGGCGCAAGAAAGAAAGAAGATGACCAGGCGGGCCTGAGCCTGCTCATCTTCCCTTTTTTGAATAAGAAAATCACGGTTTTATTAGAAAAATAAATATTAAATTTAACAAATGTCATTCAAGTTTTCAATTTTGAAAAAAATGTCAGAAAAAACAAATTAAATTTGGCAAATTCTATATTCACGAGAAATCATGATATTTTTGAGAGAAATTAATTTTTTCGCAAAAAAATATTTAATTTTTCAAAAGTTCTACAAAAGTCTACAGAAGAGTTCATAATTTTTTATAAGATATTTGATTTAATGAATTTTTGGTGTAATATTTTTTTTTTGATTTTTTAGAGGTTTTCAAAGGTCTACAGAAGAGTTCACAATTTTATTAAACTAATTATTTGTATATATGTGTATATAATATTTATAAATCTTAATTTATTTAATGATAATTAATTTGGTTTACAGAATTGTACAAATGTCTTAAATGGTCTACATAGGTCTTCAAAGTTCTACAAAAAGTCTACAATGGACTTCAAAGATCTTCAAAGGTATACAATAGTCCACAAAAAGGTATACAATGATCTACAGTAGGTATACACAACAAACTAAATGACTAATTAACAATTACATTAAAAAAACAAATTTAGGGACAAATCAACCAAACTCAACAAAATCAATCTGCATAAGTTAAGCAAACTCAATAAAATCAACTTGCACAAAATTAACCATCGACAGAGGTCTTCAAAATCAACTGCTTCAATCAATTTTTTTCATTTTTTCTATAAAAAACATAATGCAACAATTGAAATAATTTCATAAAATTTTAGGGACTAAAGTAACAATTTTTTCATTTCCATACAATAAAAAACAAACATAGCAGCTAAGGTCGGAAACCTAAGCCGCTGCCCTCAACCATCAAGCTGCTAGGGTTTTGCATCGACGACTTCTTGTCTATCTTCGTCGTTGACACTGGTCTCGTCTAGCAGCTTCTCGTCTTCCGCGGCGATTCTAGATCGCATTTTCTCCAGTTTCGGTCATGTTTGCAGATCTAATGTCACCCTCTGAGGTCGCGACGGAAGTGGTTTGAAGATGAGAAAGAGCCGAGGTCGCGATGGAAGAGAGGATGAGAGCGGCAAGAGAGAGAGAGGATCAAGATAGAGGAGCGGCTAGAGTTTTTTTGAGAGAGGGAAGAGAGAAACCAGGAGAGAGAAGATGGGAGAAGGAGAGAGACAGAGGGGAGGAGAGAAGACAGAGAGTTTGGGAAGAAGAGAGGGAAAACACAGGGACAAATGGGAGAAAAAACGTAAGATTTTGAATTATATATGGAAATAGATTTGGCATTTTTGAGATTCAATTTCGAAAATGTGGCGTTTGCAAAAAAAACTTTAGACGTGTTTGCATTTGTAAACTTTAAAAAACTGAGGTGTTATTTGTTATATTTGAAATTTTAATTGGAACAACTAGCATAATTAACTCTTTTTGAATTAAAGCTGACCCATTTTAACCTCATAAAGAGAATAATTTAACCTCTCCTTTTTTTGTCACTTAAAATTTCTTCACCAACACATTCAGATTCTGAAGTGAAAGCTCAAATTCGTTCATGAAATTAAATTTAGATACCATTTTCTTTCCAATCCATTATCCATATTCAATTAGGTTAAGGTATGTTAATCATGATTAAGATTGGATTATAAAAAGAAAAGTTATTCATTATCATCAACACGTGCCATTACATTATACAGCAAACACGACATTTCAAGCATATCTGATTAATCTGACATGTTTGCCAATTATTATTAGCTACATACACAGAAATAGTCACTTAAATTTGTCACCCATTTTCACCATTAATTTCTTTATCCTTATTGTTCTTTTTGTTTAGTATTATCCCTTCATAATCGTTTTTTAAATAAATATGATTAAGCATTTCACAAAAGGCAATAAATCATGCAGAAACCTAAAAGTCCCCTCGAATCTCCAAACAGGGCCTTATAAGGCGTTCATCACATGATCTAGTTTCCTGATATGTGCGAACTGTATTTTTCAGAGAAGGAGGATATATCTGTGTGTAAGATTTGAGTGGGACAAGAATATTCTTAAGATGTTAATAAATACAAACAGAAAGTGACTGTCACCAATTCTTTGTCCGCAGAATATTGAAACAAACCTTCACCAATAATATTTGACTTTTAAGCAGAAGTTAATTTGGTTTTTAGTCTGTTATAAAATAGTTCATATATACATATAGCGTACATATTTAAGATTGTACTCATGGTAGACTATTATGTTGTTCTATTTACAACTAAATGATGCCAAAAATTACCAATATTTGTTCTGACGTTGATTTTCTGTCATGTGTTCTTCATCGTTTCTGCCATTTTTGGTAGTGTGATGGCAGGACACAGTATTTGGTGATCAATATGACGGAGCCGAAATGAATTCTCGATGGAAACCCGACGACAGATAAAACAATAGCAGCAAATTTTATCATTCATTTTTATGGCATCATAGCATTTTTATGACATCAGGCAAGAGTACTGCCAAATTCCAACATCCTGGATACCTTGTCCACAATCTTCATTGCTTGTATCTCTCTCTCTCTCTCTCTATAAAGTCCGCCGAAGAAATATTTGTCAGTTATTTGCAGCATATCCTCCATATGCATTCTAATTAATTTCAAATCGGAGCGAGTCATATTTGCACCTCCACACAATTTTCTTAATATCGATTGATGATATTTGACAACTTTGAGAATTATGCACCCAAAAGACATTATTTTTTCCACATTTTTTTTATCTTGTCGGCTCAGTAGGCTTCAACATGACTGCCGCAAAAAGGGTTGAATTTATAGGTAGATTCACTATTTAGTTCCACTCGGAGTTAGCAGCATATCTTACCCATATCTGTTGACTTACAGGCCAAATCTTTTTGAAAGAGAATTCATTTTTTTTCCTGGCTTAGCCTTCAATCGATGAAAACAATATTACTTTATTAACCGACCAAGTATACATATAATTCTTTTTGTCATACGTACACTCTAAGGAAGCCAAACATGTTTGAATATGTTGTCTAGGAAGGACTAGTGTATACATTAGAGAAAATTAATGTTTTAGAAATGCCGTTAATATATTGTTGGAGAGTTGAAAGTGAGACTTGGAGTTTGTAGTAGTTGTTGTTGGTATTGTGGGGGAGGTTGGAAGGGTCTCTTTATTGAGAGGGAAAGAGACGGAACTGTGGATGAAGTAACAGGTAAGAGTGAGTGGACGTGGAAGGAGAGATAAGCAAGTGGCAGAGCCAAAATTTTTAGAAACATGACTAATTTTTAAATAAATAGATTTTTAACAATTAAATATTTTATAAGTGATAATACTAATTCTAAATTTATAATTTATAATATCTTATAAAAGTATTTTAATTTTGAAATTTTTTATATTTTTGAAAAAATTAGATAATTAAAAAAGTTTATTTGACTATTAAATTATGAAAAAATAATTTTTAAGTCTTTGATGTATAATTTAATTAGTAAATATATCTTTATATTTTTAGAATGTTGTATATATATTATTGAGATAGAAAACTAAAATACAATTAAGTCTTTTTGTCAAAAATCTGTTAACATTCCGTTAATACATTGCTGAAATGTCTAATTTTTTTGTTTAATTTAAATTTTAAAGAAAAAATTACCCTTCAAATCCTAATTCTTTTTTTTTTACTTCTCTTTTTCTTCATATTAATCCTGGTAGTACAAAAACATGCAGACTACCTGGATCTAATTGAAGATCAGTTCCATTGAAGATCAACCAAAAATAGAGAAGCATCACCAAGACCAGTAACATTGCAACAACCACCCATTTCAACCACACCACCAACCTCCTCCTCAGCCAACAGACCCAAACTCCATTGCAAAACCCCAACAGCAAAAAAATCACGACAACCAGTCATAGAATTGATTCCACAAAAATTCCCAACTGAAAATCCTAAGAAACCTGCAAATTGGCCCAGTAATCTCAAAACTAAAAATTGAATTTCATTCAAATTTGCTCCAGTAATATCAAAATAAAGAATTGAATTTGATGGACAATAATCTGATAATTTAAATAAAAAGAAGAAAATTTAGAACACAACAAAATTCAAAACACTGCAATTTATTCAAACTAATCACCACTGCAAATCGATTGAGACACACAACAAATCTGAAAGTAGATAAATGAAACCCACATCTCTGAGATCATGAGAAAGACAAGGAGGTGCAGCGTCGATGTCGTCAGTTTACAGAGAGAGATGTGTTGGCTTCGTCAGGTGTGACCCAAGCATGCGTCGACGTTGTCAGTTTAGAGAGAGATGGATCTAAAATTCAATATTAGAACTTGGCACATTGATCTACCCAGAACCTAGAACCAAACCCATACCCCTCTATTCTTCGATCTAAAACTCGAAGCCATTCTTCATCCACTGGACCTACCACTAGTTCCTCTAAATGCTCTCGTCTCTCCTCCTCCTCCTTTACCCCTCCATCACCCGGTCCCGTGCTTGACGCGCTGCTTCTACGATTGACCCCATCGATTCATCCTCTTCCACCTCCTCCTGGTCCCGCCGAAACAGGAACAACTTCGATAAGGGCAAGGAGAAAAAACACGATGGGTGTACATCTAGCAGTGCTTTACAAGGATTGCTTTAGAGAGAGAGAGAGGTGTGATGAGAAACAACATTAGTGCTTCACAAGAATTGCTTTAGAGAGAGAGGGTGGTGAGATGAGAAACACATCGGTGCTTTACAAGAATTGCTTTAGAGAGAGAGAGGTGGAAGAAAGAAGTGGGGGAGAGAGAGAAACGAAAGACCGAGAGAGTGAGAGCAAATGATTGTGGGTTTTCAATGGAAGAGCAATTAGGTCATTTAATTTTTTTGTTTAATCCGTCAGTTAAAATTAAATTTCAGAGATGTGTATGCTATAATTTAAAAATATAAAAATTTATTTATTAATTAATATATATTTTAGGGATTTAAAAATTATTTTTTAAAATTGTTTAAAAAGAATATTTTTTTGATATATTAGAATAAAAAAGATGATATTAAATATTGAGTTAATATCTTTTTTTTAATAAAATATTCATAGTTCAACTAATTTAGAACAAATAATATTTTTAATTAGAGATAAATTTTGATTTCGTTTAAGAAGTAGATTTATCATAATAAGTGAGGGGACAAAGAAATGTTTAGAAAAAAAATTTGGGTTTGAAATTTTTATTTGATTCATACGAACTTCAAAAACTAAATTATATTAATTATGTAAAACTATATTGCAAGCCAAAATAAACAAAAGTATAAAAAAAGTCCAAAATAAAAAATGGGGGCGAGAGAGGGGCAAGGGGACGGGGTTTGCATGTGTGCGCAAGGCTTGTGCACCCCCTTGGTCTTATGTGTCTCCGCCAATGGAGATGAGTCATGATAGTTTTGATTCTCATCGACTTTCTCCTTTGTAGGGAAGGGTAGGGTGCTCCGAGTCGACATACATATAGAAGTCACCTGAGACTACTTAAATGGTTGAATATTGTCAGTTTTGAAGTTTAGAATTTAATTTTTTCGATTGAAAGTGGACCTAATTTCACTTTAAGGTATAGAGAAAAGATTGCCACTAATTTATATGCACAAATAGTCCTTTTACCAGCCATGCGGGCTTTACACCCCCTTGAGATGATAATTGGATGACACATTTTAAAATTTATTAGGTGCAATAGATTTTAAAGTCCAAATGAGCAAAGTTTAAGGGGTGAATTAGATTAAAGAGTCTAACTAATTAATGAAACTGAACTTAAAAATTCGGTTAATATTTGACTGTAAAAACTTATATATACATTGCATTAAGTTTCTCTGATATTATATTAGGTTCCCCTATCAACTTAAAAAACTGATGGAGCCTAATATATAAGCTGTCAACCCTAAAATTTATGAGTCGATTCCTCTGGTGACGAAAAATATTGAAATGTGAATTGGCAGGATTAGATAGGCTCCATCAGTTTCTTTTCTTTCAACTACAACTAGACATGTTGACATATCCATGGAAGTTTTCATGTGCCCCACCACTCATTGCTGCCTAAGACTTCTTCATCCTCTCTTTTTCATTTCCCAATTTTGATTGAAACTAATTAATTTCAACCAATTAATTACCTACAAATTAAATTAACCATATATAATGTTCTTGTCAACATGTCATCTGAAAATGAATAAACTCTCCATCTAGCTAACTCCACCAAGGAAGATGAAATTTAAAGCTACAAAGTAATTATAAATACTTACAAAATGGTATACTTCATATGATCATGGTTGGAAAAATTCTGTGACTTTAATGGTGATTACATGTGCTGGTGCAATCTTTTTTTATTTATTAATGATGCTTACTTGAATGAATGAACAAATCATGTTATAAATCGTAAGGACAACAATTTAAAGGACAATCATGCCAGTAACTTTTGTGATATTGCTATATGGTTTATAGATAGTTGCTTACAGTAATTGTAATATCCCTCCTGTTCCGATCAATTCTCTGTAGCGTTCCGACCAATTTTTGACAACGTCTTTGATGGAACGTAATTCGATTTTGAATGATTTTTAGTTCAATGCCAATTTGAACCTCAAATGATTGAGGCGATGTTTGAGTATTTAGGGGTGTTTGAGAATATTTAAGAGTATTATCTATGAAAATTTGGATGTGGTTAAGTCCCGAGAGTGATGGGATTTATGATTTGAAGTTAAGAACATGTTGGAGGCATGATTTTGTGCACATAGAGCTTACTGGAAGCCAACTATGTGCACAACAGTGGCAACAATGCACGTTGAGCGTGATTTAGATGGGTTTGTGGGTTGTGTAGACTGTCTGTGGCAACAATGCACTTTGTTCATCACTGGGACGTAAACCGTGAGGACCTTGATCCATCTGCATGCGTTGCACATGTAGTGCACACGTTGATCTTCGTCTGAAATTAAGCCGTAGGGATTTCAGGTCGTCTATGTGCGTTGTTGAAAGGTCTGTGCACGTAGAAGTCGACCTGGGTGTGAGCCGAGAGTTGTTAAGCACTGTCTACATATGCTGAGGGAAGCATCTATGCACATAAATGATGTACTATGCACGTTGGTGAGCCATAAATGCTGAAGATGAGTGATACGTTGCATTTATGGCGAGATCACTTTATAAATACCCCCTCACCCGACCTTCGTCTGTCATTCCTTATTTTTCACTCTCTCTCACTCTCAGACAAATTCTGTCTCTTTGTCATTGCTTACCCAATATTTCTAAACATCTTTAGAGGTAAGATCGAGCATGTAATCTCTTCATTTCGTCCGTTTGATGCCTCTGATTTGTGGATCTCACTTTGGTCCAATTTGACCTAAGTTTTTTAGACCTGAGTGATTCGGTTGAGATGGATGCCGATGATTGTTAGATGATGATTGTCTAAGGTAAGATCGTTCTTCCTTTCCTCTTATTTCATCATTTTCATGCATCAATCTAGGGATCCTTTTTTGGCCGAATTTTCGTCTAGGGTTCAGATTTGATGTTTCTGTTGGAGAGGTTGTTAGATATTGATCGTTTATGGTTATTTGAGGTTAGATTAACATAAATCAAGCTTTGAATCAAAATATTTGAGGTTGCTCTAAATGAGTTAGGGTTTGATTCGGGTGTCTCTTATACTTATATGTTTTTGTTGTGCTATCACCGTAACATGTAAATTGGACTAATCTAAGGATTGATTGAATTAAATAATTTGGATTATGTGAATAATTATTCACCATTTTGTTTTTGGAAATTACGTATATATATGAATATATATGTATATGTTTTTTATTGTTTTTGATGTTGAGTGTATACTATGTTTTTTAATATTATGGTTTTTGAATAGATATTCAAACTCTGTATTTGATAAATTGATATATACTTGTGTATATATCCTCTTTCTCTCTCTGTTTTGATTCTGACCCGAACGTTTTGTTCTATAAACCCTACTTGGAATTTTGACACATTTTTCTATAAATGGTATTGGACTGGATTTTTGAATATCTTTTCAACATAAAGATTCTATTTCTAATATATATATATATATATTTGAATTATGAAAATTGTTTTGGAAAATTAGTGACTTTGTTTTTGGACTTTGATATATAAGTTATACCTTATATATCTTCTTTGTTTTTGATATACCGGGTCACATGACCAATTGTTATTGGATTTAATTATACTATGTATATATTTTGGAGACGGGATACCTTTGCTACGGGGTTCGTAGTCTTTGGTATACCAAGGTATGATATGACTCAACTATCGGAGTTGACAATAGCCATGTTGTCTGATGAGGCACATGATTTGTTACCGGATTAGTGACAGAGTCTATAATCATTATTGAGGTGGTAAAGTGACACAATTCACACCATTATTGTTACCGGTCCCTTATCTATGATATACGTTTTGGACTGATATCT
>CAODLS014035478.1:0-16028 GCA_948243855.1 Flueggea neowawraea
CATTCAAGAAGGTTTAACATCCTTGGAGCAAAGATCCTACATTATTGAAGGTCTCAATTTTGGTACTATCTTTCCACTTCCTCAATGCCTTTCATTTTTTTATTGTTTTGATTTATATAGGAGGAGAAAAGAATTTTTAAACATTTTTCTCAAATCATTTTTATAGGGGGAGAAATGATGTATTCAAAATATTTTTAAATGATGCACAAATTGTTTTTCATAGGGGGAGTGAAAATTTTAAAATTTTTGATATGATCTCCTAATTTTTTTTCCTAACCTCTTGACAATGATGAAATCCATGATCAAATTCATTGCCTTTGATGTAGCGCTTAAGTTCATAAAAGTTTTGTCATCATCAAAATGTGAGAGATTGTTGGATCATGGGTGATCAACATTAAAGATCATTTATGTGTTTTGATGATGAGCAAAATGATATTGTCAAATCCTCACTCGAGTAAGATGCCTATTCACTCAAGTAACATTTGTGCCCAGTTTATTTCAATCGAGTAAGCCAAGTCATCACTCGAGTAATGCACAAAGAACAGAGGAATGAGATACGAGCTGAAGCTATCTCACTCGAGTAACAAGAAGTGTCACTCGAGTAACCAATGCATCCAATCACTCTTGTAATCGAAAGGTGTCACTCGAGTAAATCATCCACCCAGGAAGCTGTAACGGTCATATTCTCACCACCAACGGTCATATTGATTGGAATGACTATAAATACATCAATGAAGGGCAAAAAAATATGGATGATCATATGGATTCAAGTCCCAATCATTTTCATCATTCCTCTCACTCTAAAACACCAAAATCAAGTTAGAGAGAAGATCAAGAGCATCAATCAAACACATGTACTCCTAGCATAGAGCTTTCATCTTTTGTATCATTTTGTAAATACTTTGAGAGTGAGAGAGGTTTGTTGTGAACCAAGAGAAAACAACATTGTGAGGCTTTAGAGGTATGAGCCAGAATTAACCTTATTGGCTTTAGAGGTGTGAGTCGTAATCAACCTTGTTGGCTTTAGAAGTGTGAGTCATAATCAACCTTGTTGGCTTTTGGTGTTGTCAAGGTTTACACCTAAAGACTAAGGCAAGTGTACCTATCGTCTATAGCAAGTGGACCCTTGAGTACCGAGTGTCGTATCCCACAGAGACTACGATTATTAGCTACTCACTTTTCCTCTATTTTCTAGCCGGCAAAATAAATGATTTCAAATCTATAAACTAAATAAACTAAACAAATGCAAACGGTGAAATAAACGATGGGAAGATAGTACCTAGACGCTGAATCCCCCTAGACCGAATTAAGTAACAAGGACTCGTTATTCAAATTATCATTCAGGCAATTGGACCGTGAAAATTCCTAAGGTATATTAACCTCTCTCTCGAGTTAGCTAATGCCTAATGACTAGGTTGATTAACCGGAATCTCTTCCTAATTAAAACCCCTAACGTTGCTTTAACACACTGCTCTATGAATTTCACTATTAGATTTGACCCCAATTCGGAGGATTTATGTCGACCTATCTCTAGATTTGCATGCAATTTCTTTCAATTATGAACGCTCTATCATACACAGAATCTCTCGATTGCACATGCAAGAAACAATACTGAAATCGAAAGGCTAGCAACAATCAATTCAACAATACGCATTATAAATCATAATTGAGTCGCAATCCATAAATCAATTGAATGAATAACATAATCCAACATCACATAATCTGCCTAGGGTTCATCACATCTAGGTACATAACTAAAGATAGGTATACAACAAAAACAAATAGAAATCTAGAGAGAGAAGGAAAACCCATGATTAAATCCTCCAATTCTTCGCGAAATCGCTTCGTTCTTGATGCCCAATGATGTTCCCATTTGTTCCCACGTTTTCTGGCCTCTAAAGATATGTATTTGTGTCCAAGTCAGCTCTCCTCTAATCAATGTTGAAACCCACTTAAATAGACGATTTAGGGCGTCTGGAATAAGACACGGGCATGGCCGTGCCCAAGCTTCCCCGTCCGTGTCCACCAAAATTCCCTTTGATTTTCGCACTTGAACACAAGACACAGACACGGTTTCTGTCCGTGTCCAAGCCATCATGTCCGTGTAATAACAATTATGTCCGTGGAATGCATGATTCATCTACACGGACACGGCTTCTTGTCCGTGGGATGGGCTTTTCTGACCGTGTGTTCCAATACTTGTCCGTGTGTCTCGTGTGTTAAGTTCCAATGGGTTACACGGTCTCTCCCACGACAGTGGACCACCAATTCATGTCCGTGGATACTCAGTTGTGCACGAATTTGCTTCCTCAAGTGTCACATGGGCGTGTTTCATCATTCCAAGGCTGTGTCTCACTCCCAATGCCTCAAATGTCATCGTTCAAGCCGGTTTCGACTTGCTTCCCTTCGTTTCGCCAAGACATCATCAATTAACCTGAAAAACACAATAGAAAGCGTAGAAGTACCAAAATTAATGACAAACGCTCAATTCGTATTCAAAATCATATAAATTGATGCACATAAATACGTATGAATATGTGTTCATCAGCTGTAGAGGTAAGAGTCGTAATTAACCTTGGTGTAAGGATTTATTGGATTGAGCCGGAATCAATCTTTGAGATAGTGGAAATCCTAAGTGATACTTAGGTAGTGGACGTAGGCATGGTTGACCAAACCACTATAAATCTTGGTGTTGTTTTCTTCCTTACCGCAACTCGCTTTCACTCTCCAAACTCAACAAGGCCTCTCCTAAAAAATTCTCCAATAGGGAGACGTCTAATGCTCATACTCTGGGAAGGCTTAGGGGGTGTGTTGAGGCTGTGAAAAAGTGGAAGAATAGATTTTCAAGGGATTTCAACACTCAGATCAATTTGGAAAAATGCGAGATGAGAAGGTAGAGGGGGACCAAAGATCCAAGATTGGTGAAGGATTATAAGAATTCTAGGAAAAACTATTTTAATATCCTAAAACAACGGGAAACATACTGGAGACAGAAGGCGAAGGTGTTATGGCTGAGAGACGAGGATAGGAATTCAAAGTTCTTTCACTTGGTTACGACGAGCAGGAATCGGCGCAACCATTTTTTAGGCATTAGAGGATTATAATTGTCATGACCCAAAATCGATCCATGACCGACGTACGAATCGAACAGAACCATAGTCCCGACCCATCTCGCACAAGCCTCGGATAATCAGAAATCTACCCAAATTCTTATTCCAATTTGTTGGCCCAAATAGCAAACCAAGAAGGGGTGAATTGATTTTTAAAGATTAAAATCATTTTTATGCACAATTAATAAAAATATAAGCACAAATAATGAAGATTAAAGAGCTTAGTTTTGAGTAGTAATTGAGCCCAAACTGTGGTGGTGAAAACTTGTTCTTTCAATCTTGCTAAGCTACACACACTTGAAAGTAATGTTACAAGCAAATGTGCAAGAACATTTACAATATTCTTTATTATAAAGAGTAATCTTTTAAAATTCATCTCCAACACACTCTTTATATCACTCTTTATCTCTAATCCTAATATAAAGAGTGGAGTTTACTCTCCATGTCTAACTAGCTAAAATGATTCTATATTTTAATTGTTATTAATGAAATTTACTTTTTCACATTTATTTTATTCTTTATATTTCCTCTTATTTAATTATTCTTCTCTCTTCCTCTAATAAAAAATTGTTATTTATAAAATAAATAGTCAAACTAAAGAGTAGCATTGAAGAAAATTTGTATTTTCAATCTATATAATTTATAGTGCTCTCTATTTTTATAAAAAATTCTCTAAAAACTAAAGAGCACCTCTAAATTAAGTAATTAACAAAAGAGAGTAATTCAATTATTGAGAGAGAGAGTGTGATTCAACACGTTAATTTAAATAAGATTTAAAATAAAAAGATAATAACCTAATATATTTTTATTAAAAAATTGAATAATGGAGTCCAAATACAATAAAAACTAAATATATTAAATATAATTCACAAATAATAAAAATTAAATTATAAAAAACATATAACTTAACTAGTAAAGTGGGGTCTAAATACAATAAAAACTAAATATATTAGAAAATAATTCATAAATAATAATATTTAAGATATAAAAAAACGTAGAATTGAATTAGGGTTCCCACTTTGCAGTTTGCACAATATACATCCTGTCCTGTGTACCAAGATGTTTACGTTTTGACGTGTGCTTCTTCTTTTTTTAATTACAATACATATTTTTTTGATTTTCTGTAGTTATGCTTCATTAACTCAATGTTAACCTCGTACATGGATATGATGAAAGAGCTGTAAGTCTCAACTTTCTTAGTATTTTGCAGTAGTAATCTCCCATAAATACAAATTAGGAAACATAGCTAAGAAAGGAGACACAATTTGGTAAGACTACTGTTTATGAAGGAGATGAGCCAAACATTATTAATTGATTAGCTTGACTTTTGAGTTGTGATTGATTAATCATGTGATTGAGGAGGAAGGTAGGGAATCATTGTCAACACCATACTCCACCTTGCTCACCTTTCCAGAATAATTCATCAGTTCGAATCGAAAAGGAAATATAACTCACCCATCTCATAGGCAGTAAACAGTCCTTTTCTAGTCATTAGTCTGAATCTCCTCGTAGAAGATTTAGTTTAGGTGGGAGAGACCAAAATAGAAGTAACCAATGTGTCCACGACCAAGTCATAGCATAATGCCAAAAAAATGAATTGCTATTATTACTACTTTTGAAGTGGAAGTGGTAAATTGATGAATGCACAAAGAAAAAAAGGATCTACTCAAACATAACACCGCACTTGTTTTTTTTGAGGTTTCGTTTGGTATAAGTGGTGGCTTGGCTTCCCTTTCACATGCTCTTAACAGATGAGGCTTGTTTTGTGAGTAAAGAATATGAATCAGCAACTCAATTAGGCGTCAGAGCCCCACGAAAAGATAAAGAAAAGAAGAAAAGGAAACGGTCGCTCCTTATTTTGGACTCGGGCTTTGATTGTAAAATGGATTCTTGTAATTGGTCCACCTCATGCTAAGCAAAGAGCCCAACACAAAGAAAAAAGGTGTCCTAAACTTAAAGACTTTAGAACATGGGGTCGCGCTCACCCAGTAGCCAAGATATCCCACATTGCTTATTTGAAAGAAAATAAAATGCTTTATATGTATCAGCTAGTTGCGACGATGTCCGATAAAATTGGAACGATACAGAGAAGATTAGCATGGCCCTGCGCAAGATGACACGCACAAATTGAGAAATGATCCAAATTTCCCCCCCACCCACCGGCGACTGATACCGTTCGTCGGAGAAACTTCTACGGCTTCTTTTAGCCGAGGTTTGCATAATCTTCGACGGACATTTGTGCCCACAACACGAGGTCTCCGACGCACGAGTCATTTGCATCGCCGGTCATGAATTCCAGCGAGTAGGTTGAGCCCTTTGAGAGTTTCATGAGGATCAGAAGGTCTGATGGGTCTCTTGAGACTATATCAACTGCTGCTTTGCTTTCTGGGACTGCGTAATGCCTGGAGTCTATGTACTTTACTGTACCCATTACTGACCATTGCTGGAGTGGAGTCTGATATTGATCTGGTTCGTTGTCTAGCAAGGTTCCCTGCGTGGAGTTACCTCGAATCCGTTGTTTTCTAGTAAGTTATCTGTAATTTAACATGTGAAAATCTGTGTATGAGTTTGCTGTTTTATGCTGTAGTTGATGATCTGAGCTTAGAACAAATGGTTACATGAAATACAGGTTGAAAATTGACAAAGCAAATAAGACGTAATTTAGATATATAAGACTTGATTTAGGTATATGATCACAGTCCAAAAAAAAAAGATCTATGATGACTTCTTGCACTGAATCTGAAAATATATTAGGGAGTGATTAGTTGGTATATATATGAGTTCAATTAGTGTAATTTCTGATCTTTTGTCATTATCTGAATTAACCCCAATGGTTCTCTTTAGTTGATAATCTATGTATTTGTTGAAGCTTTCGTAGTCGGATTTAGCCTGTTTTTAGTCTCTATCTTACAAAAAAGCTTTCATTTGACAAATTGACTTCTATTGTCAGAATTGGACCTTGTTTACCTCCATACCAAATGACTGATCCAGTGCCGGTGACTAAGAGAGTATCCACTACCGGTCCACACAATGCGCTGCCATCAGTTTCGAGCATAGCATTTTTAATCTCAAGGTTGATGAATCCATTCTCATGTTCCCAGGATCCAAACTAAAAGGCATGACTCTCCCACCTCTCTGTCCCATAATGCTTTTCCAGCGAGAAGACCTTAAATCTCCTTGGTGTTGACACATTTACCGCGATAGAAAAATTGGAGCAGTTGTTACTCCCTGGGGCCAGACTGAATGTGAGCACATTGTCGTTGTACTTCTCACTGGCTGGAAAGTCTGGTCGATCTTGCCATCCTGTTCTAACAGTACTCCATGGCCGTCATTTGGCAACGATAAGTTAGGACCGGAACTGACATACCAAACTGTGCCGCTGAATGACCAGCCTGGAAGTTTGTTGATCCCATTTGAAAGCAAGATTGGGGAGGTGGAGTTTGACGTCACATTTGTTGGAGGAGATTCAAAATCTGGATTCTGGAGCAGATCTGTGACAGGAACTTTTGTTAATGAATGACTAATTGGGATAGTTAGAATTGCTCACCTGCAGTTGACATTGCCATCAAGAAGAAAAAGAAGAGCATTGCTTCAGCCATGAGAGATTAGAAGTGGTATGCTATTGAATCGTGAAGATATAGTTTGAAATTTATAATTGTGTTAACCATTGAGTTGAAGTCAAAAGTTTGAGCAAAATGAACAAGTGCTTCGTCAATGTACATCGAGTTTCACACACTACATAGAGCAATATAATATGCATACTCAAACTAATCTTGCTATAATATTTTTCTTCAAAACATATAGTTGTCATTCTGTGGGGAATTTTTTATTGTTCCCTTATCATGTTGATTGGTAAACAATTAGTTTTGCTTGGTCTAGTATGCAAAAACAAGGCATTTTGGCTGAGATTCATTCAAGGTCTTCAATCTTTTCTTAGACCAATTCACAACTTATGGTATCTTTTCTTGTGGTTGATTCCTTTGTTTTTGGTCAACATTTTCTTTGCCCCGTCAATCGTTATAATCTCTGATTTTCCAAAAAAACAGAAATAATATTGTAAATTATCGAATTTTGGACAATTTAATTCTCTCCATCTCAGAACAGAACACACAAAACACAGGAAAAATAATTTCATTTTCATTTACGAGGTCATAAATGGTGGAAAAAGAACAAAATTGCTATTAGCATCAAAATTCTTTCGTAGTCCCAACCCACCACACGCATCTTGAAACACAGGAACATCTGGTTGGAAAAGCCGAGTACAACCACTAGGGAAGGGAGGGGGAAGAAGAAAGACACGAAGAGGGATTTTACAACTTATAACGTTGAATAAACATATCAGACGCCTAAAACAGGCTGTCCGGAACTTTGAGTCAGTCATTCCTATAAGAGAAGGTTATAAGAAGGCATGTCTTCAATCAGTAAAACGTCGTCCATTAAAAGCTCTCTCTCCACCTGAGCCCGAGTAGACTTCAAAACATCCTATATCCACATTAAAAGAGAATAAGGAAAATTTACATAAAAAAAAAAGAAAAGAAAAAGAAAAAGAAATTAAGTAGAGCTTACATTGAACTCCATGTATGTTGCATTTCTCTCTAGCCATTGCTTGTCCATGATCACAAATGCCACGCAATAGAGCAAATCAAAGGCCCATTCATTTTCTGCAAACATACCGAAACCATTTACATTTCATTAAGTTTGTTTTCTTTTTCTTCTCCAAATAATACAAGAGAGTTGGTGGAATCATTTACTGCCTCTTACCTGACAACATCTGCAAGAAGACTGTTCTGACAAATGTTCTAGATTTTACTGCAAGCAAATAATAATTGGTTATGTTTCGAAAGAATACATAGTATGGATATGAAGTTCTCTAAAGTCTGTTATTTTTCTACTCACAGGCGTCAAGATCAAGCATTTGTATGATCATGAATGTGATATTTACACCAGCAACAGCAAATGGGTACTCCCAAGCAGATCGGATTCCTCCTTGCTTTCTTAATAAACGCTGAAAAGATGTCTGCAACAGAAATCATGCATGTTATTCTTGCAGGGAACCAGTCAACAAAAGAAAGATAAATCTTATTCCGCAAGAGATCTAAAATTGATCTTACCGAAAACGTCTTTGCAAAGAACAACAGGTTCTCCAAAGAAATAAAACCAGCTCCTCTGTTCATCAAAACACGATTGGTAAGCAAAGAAATAGTCTGATGTACCTGATATGACCGTATGAAAAGTAGCTCAAGCAACCTGAAATCAGTAGAGGGATCTCTTCCTTGCCATCCCATTTCTTTCCATTGATCAGAGATCAAGCCATGGAGCTCCCTATTAGGATAAGTTGCAGACCATAATGCTCTTAAAGCTTCCTGTCCAACAAGTTTAAATAAGTTACTTCATAGTTCATACAGAAAAAGAAGAATTCAAAGTAAGAGCATTTTTTAGCTGCAAGAAATAAGAATACAACCACACCTGGTGTTCTATCCTGGAAGGATCAAAATAAACCTTGGTTCTGTGCTTCAACCTTTTCAATCTTTCCTCCTGCAAAAAAAAAAATCTTATTTATCATAAACTGTAGCTTTTAGCTTGCCACTTTGGCTAACTATCCAGATATAACAGTAACGGTTTCTAAAACTACTTTAGCTTTTAGCTTGCCACTTTGGCTAACTATCCAGATATAACAGTAATGGTTTCTAAAACTACACCTCTAAATACAACCGCAAAGAAGAGTTTTTCTTTCCATTTGTTCTTAGTAGTATTTTTGACAAGTGAACGAGAGTAACAAGTAGCATAGTGTAGGCGATTCAATATAGATCATAATGGAGCTTGCTAGCTCTACACTGTGAACAACAACTTACTTGGATCAGTCCTAGGCAGTCACTGATTGATCAAACCAATGAAGATGAACTGAATTCTAAGATCAACCCACAACATTAAAATGTTACTTGACCTCTATTTTTACTCTTCCCGACAAAGGTAATACACTTCCAATCATCATTGTCCAGGTTTAACAAATTAATACAACAAAAATAGTAATGCAAGGGTGCAAAGAACAATGTAGTTATTTATGATGAACAATGAACTTGCCTGTAGATTTCCCAGTCCACCTCGACACCACCACCACCTAATTTCTCTTCGGTTCACACAAAAACTAGACTTTTTTTCAAAACTCTCCCCTCTTTCAAAAACTGAGTCCACCACGGTACCACCACCACCTAATTGAAGAGAGAGAATTGATGGTTCTATATATTTCTAAAAAATAACAATAAAATATTAATAAATAAAATAAAAAATAGACCGATTTCAAATTTTTAAATAAATATTCGACATAATTTAAATTAAATAATATATTTTGACTCTTTAAAAATAAAGAGAGCATTGGAAATGATCTAAAACGACTAAAAATAATTTTTCTAGTTAATTGAGGAGGGAAAAAAATGGAGTATCCTTTTTTTTTTTTTTTTTGTTTCCGTGTCACAAACATTGCCACGTTCAAAATAAGAAATTCAGAAAATGCGAGACATGTGAATTTAAGATATATCTTTCAAAATACTTTTTAAAAATAATATTATATATTATATTGATTTAACCATCATTAACACTAATCATTATTAGTCAAGCTATAAAATAACAAAAAGTATGTGTGGTTGATGTGAGATAAGTTTATCTCTGTCAATTTATTAAAAGTAAACTAATTTAAATTGAAACACGAAAATTCATCTCAACTTAGGATACCAAATATTATTCAAAAATTGTCGGGTTCTCTAAATCCCACATTAATTAGGAGTGATTTTAAAATTAATACTAATCCCATATCGTTTAGATATAGAATTGTGAAGGTGTCTAATTCTCATAAACAAGCCTTAAATTTTAGTTGTTTATGGGACACTTCAACCTTAAATAAATGTAATATTTCACCCGTTCTGATCAATTATTCGTAGCATTCTGAACAATTCTGACAATGTCTCTAGTTGAACGTCATTCGATTTCTAATGATCTTAGTTGATCTTCAATTTGATTCTGAAAAGTTTGAAGTGATGTTTAGGTGTTTGAAGAGTCTTAAAGATGTTATTTTTGTGAGGTTAGGTGTTGTCGGACATCGGGAATGATCCGACGCGTGTTTGGAAGCAAAAGAAGTCGAAGAGTGCTATCTGAAGCATGCTAACGTACGTTGCAAGTTGTGGAACATACATCATCTGGAATTCTTTCACAACGTACGTTGTGGTAAGATAACATACATTGTGGTAAGATAATGTATGTTATCTGGGAAGGAAAGATGATCAACGTACATTGCTTGTTTGTAACGTACGTCGTGTTGCTACGTTTTTACAACAAAAGCGTCTGGATGCGATTTTAAGCCCTTTAACGTACGTTGTATGCGACCAAGACGTACATTAGGCATAAAATAACGTACATTGCCTTTGAAAGTATTGAAATGGTGCGTTTCGATTGGTGGGTGTTTAAAACATCAAAACCCGACTCTTTTCGTCCGTAAACCTCATTTTTCACACTCTGTCACTTTCTGATCGACTCTCTCTCCCTCTCAATGCTTCCCCGACATTTCTAAGCATCTCTGGAGGTAAGATTTCAGTCCCAACCACTCTTTTTCATCCATTTCATGCATTTGATTTCTAAAATTCTCTTTAGGCCGAAATTGCTTAGGGTTTCAGATTTTGGATGTTTTTGTTGAAATGGATATTGTAGGTTGTTAGCTTATGATTGTTTAAGGTTAGATTAATAAGAATGAAGCCTTGAATCAAGAGAATTGATGAGTTATTGACTGAGCTAGGGTTTAGCTCGGGTTTGAGCTAATTAATGGTGATTTTGAGTTGTTTTTGAGAAACCAATTGTATATTTGAGTTCCTGAGGTTGGGATTGACCTATGTAGCTATTTGAAAAAGATTTCTATCGGTTGAATCAAGAGAAGGACCTTTTGGGTAATTTTCCATAGGGACTAAACTTGATATTTTACAAGTTTGTGGTCAAAATATAGTTTCTAAATATTTGGTGGTTTGAGATGATAATAGAAATACATTGGGTATTGATTGATAAATTCTAAACAGTTTGGAGACCAAGTTGTAGAATTACATCGAGGTCAGAATTTCAATGAGTGTTAAACTTTCATCTAAAATATGATTTCTGACGTCGATGACGTTTGAGTCTGCATTTGCATTTCATACATATTCGGTATTGTCACAGTCATCGTGTTTGATCTGTTTGTAAAATACTTTGTATCAGTTCAGTTCGATTTCCGAGGAGACCAGCCATTCACCGGTAAACCGTGAGTGTGATTATTCGCTCGGCGTCCAAGTTCGATTTCATGCATTTATTCGCTCGGCACATAGGCTGTCTCTCTAATTTACATGTTTTTGTTGTGCTACAATTATAGCATGTAATCTGGATTAATTAAAGAATTGAAAAATCCTAAAATATGATATTTGTGAAACCCTCTGTGATAAAATGTAGTTTGGTAAACTATTGTGTTTTTTATTTTTGAAATAAATATCGAGTTTTGATATTTATTGTAGTTTCTGAAATAGAAACTCTATTTTTGAGATTTGGCACATGTGTATTTATACCCTCTCTCTGTTTTCGATTCTGGTTTGCATGCTTTGTTTCTATAGATTATACTAGTATGTTTTTATTTTTGAAAGTAAATATTATGTTTTTTTATTTCTTAAATTGATACTCCGTTTTGGAATTTTGATACAATTTCTATAACAATTAGATTGTCTGGATTTTTGAATATCTTTTTGAAACAAATATTTTGTTTGGTTCAAGGATAATTTCTAATAATAATTTTCTGTAAAATATAAATATTGGACTTATGAATTTTCTTTGAAGATTAGTGATTCGTTTTTGAACTTCGATATATAAGTTATACTTTATATATATCTCTTTATTTTAGTATGCTCTGTAGCAAACCTATTTGTTTTTGAGATAGTAGTACACTATGTACATTTTTGGATATGAGGCACCTATTCTACATAGGGTAAATATAGTCTTTAATATACCAATGTATTGTAATGACCCTAGCTACCAGGGAGTGTTGGTAGCCATGTTGTCCTGATCCGACACATGATTTGTTTTTTATTAGTGGCAAAGACCATGTTTATATACTGGGGTTGTGGCAGAGGTCACACCTGTTACATCTTTGTTTCTAGTCCCTAATCCGCGATATTATGTTTTTGCAACTGAAATTATGTTTACGATGCCTATGTGACAACTCTCCATTTCTGGACTTTTTGATAAGCTAAAAGGGTTTTGACTTATGTTTTTTTTTTTTTCTGAAATTTTCGGTAAAGTATAAAAAGAATTTTTGGATCTTTGTTTTTGGATCTTGGTTCTTAGAACCTCTAACGAGATGAAATATTCCTAAAGGATTTCACTTGGTTTTGAAAGCGTACCAGCCTTGGTAAAGTTTGAAAGTTTGAACTTCACTTATTCTGAGAGTTTACTATTTCTGCTAAAGTTTGAAAATGCTTAGAAGGAATTTACCCATACATTGATGGTATGTGTGCATATGCATGCTTTGTCTGTGTAGTGTTTCAAAACAATTTCGAAACACTACTACTTACATTGCGTGTATATAATTATATATATTTTATTATACCTGTATGTGATATTTTTGAAATATTTTTAAAACAGTCTTTGTGAGGCACGTATGAGGCAATCTGGAGTGTTATCCCTCACTGGGTTCTTACTACCTTCCTTTTCTTTGTTTATTTCTATTCCTATTTATAGGTTGACTTTCAGCTTAGTGAGGTATTGTTTCATTTGGCAGTGAGTGCCCTTTTGATTGGACCCCATCTGTAGGATTTGTTAGACGTTCCACATCGAGTTTTTGTTATTTCAAATGTTTTAAATTTGAGATATTTTCTGTAATTAATATTATTATGTTTTACTTTATCAAATGAGATTTAAAATCTTATTTGATATTGTTAATTATTTATTTGAATATGCATTGGGGTAGAAGTTCTGTACTTTAAGGCTTGTGCGAGATGGGTCGGGCTTCCATAAACTCGTACGCCGGTCATGGTCCAGAAACGGGTTGTGACAAAGGTGGTATCAAAGCCTAGGTTTCGTAAGTATAGGTCAGTTGTATACTCTGATACCAAAGGTGGTATCGGAGTGTTAGGTTTCGTATTGTTTGGGTCGGTTGTAGAGCTTAGGTATCTTTGCTTGAGTCAGTTTGATTTGTCTCTCTATGCCCTTCTGACTTTGTTTCGACACTATGATCTATGTTTCGGTACTGTGGCAATAGTTTGTAATTTGACATTTGCATGTACGCTTCATTTGTTTAATATGTTCAGAAATGCATCGTCGGCATAAGAGAGCTAGAGAGGCCGCTAGGCAACGATTCGCCGAAGCTGCCAGCCATTTTGATATGGATCAGTATGGTTCGCATGATATGCCAGAGGTTGCAGTTTTAACACCTCAGCCTCAGGCACCGCCTATGATTCAACCGGATATGTATGGGCGTCTTGCTCGCATCCTTGAACATTTTGAATGATTCCTTCCTAGTCAGGAACCCAGAGGTCAGCTAGCAATAACTGCTTTGGCAGTTATACCAGTTGTGCATGAGATCGATTCTAGTAGTCGTTTGATAATTTTTCTTAAACTTGAGCAACCGAGATTTAAAGGCAAGATGGGGGAGGAACCACATAATTTTATCATGGCATTAGAGAGTTGTTACGATGCTCTAAATTACATTGATGACTTCGAGAGGGTCAGGTTTGCGACATTTCTTTTGGATGGTCATACAGCTTTGTGGTGGCAAAGTTTCGAAAAGAAGGGGAGTACCTCATAGGCAGAGTTCAAGAATGAACTTATGTTGTTCGTTCTTCCTTGTGGTATTAGAGATAAGATAGCAGACGAGTTCAATGCTTTTGATCAAGAGGAAGGGATGTCTGTGACTGAACATGAGGAAATGTTCAAAGAACTTAGCTAGTCTGAGCGGAGTTTTAAGTTCTCCTCAGGGGTGCCGAATCAATATGGAAGTGGTGAGAATGTCAATTTGAAGCAACTGAGCAGTTACCCATAATTTCAAGCTAGAGCTTTGAGCTCTAGAGGTGTAGGCAAAGGGCCCAAATTCCTTGGTGCAGTGGTGGTGAAAGAAAACATCTCTAGTAGTGTGGAAAACCAAAGCATCACTGTTATCTTTATAAGCAGCAAGGGCACGTGATAGCCAAGTGTCTTAACTTTTGTATTTCTTCTAACCTTTTACTTTGGTATATTTATTCCTTTGAAATTCTGCAAACTTTTGTGCATTTTGGCATAGGATCATTTGAACTTTTGTGTATCTTTGCATACCTTTGTTTTTGGATCTTCTGAGTTTTGCATATGTTTATATGCATTTCTTTTTTATTGTAGTACTATAGCCCTGTTTGTGCAATATTCTTTTTACTATGTCTGATTAGTAGAATATTCTATTGAGGAATTCCATTGGAGATTCCTTGTTTCTTAGAATCAAGTGTAGTGATTCAGTGACATGAGAAATTGTTAATTTGCTATCCGATGATAGGTTTTAGTTTATTTTGATAATTTGGAGTATATGATAGTGATTTAGACAATGAGAGAATGGTTTGTTATGATTATGAAACATATTCGACTTGGATGTTTGATCGAGTCTCAAGGCTCGAAAGTGAATTTGTAAGACGTACCAGGAGTGTGAAATTTTTCTGAAGTGTCTTCTGAGGAAATTTCTATGACTCTGTTCGAAGGATTGAGTTTCCGATTGAAGTGGGACTTGGTGTACTTCTGAAGTTGGAAGCTCTGTAGGGAGAATTGTATGATGAGAATTTGAATGATCGATATTGCTATAAAGTGCTCAGAGTTGTTTGTTAGGAAGGCGAGGAGTTACTTCTAAACAATCGCGTACCATAGGAGAATTGTCCAGGATTTTTCCTAAGATAATAACTTCTATGACTTGGTAGAGAGTTGGAGCTATATGAATTGATCTGGGCAGGTGGAGTTTCCAAGTGTTGGAAAGTGTTTGGCAAGTGGGGTCAGTGATAGATTCACACTGGGCTATAGAGATATTATGGTGTATTTTGATACATCGAGAACTAGCCAAGGATGAATGATGTGGTTCAACGTTGTTCGGAGTGGAGTTGAGAAATTTGTAAATTTGATGTTTTGGACAAGGTGGATTTGATGCATGTTAGAAATAACATGTTTGGAGAAATTAGTGAATGAGTTGGAAAATGGTGGATGGCGATCAATAGCTAAGCGTAGGGGTGTTTGATTGGGTGAAAAGTTTGTTTGGTAGGCAACAAATGATGTTGTTACCTCTGCTTGATAACATGGTTTGATGGGATGGGTTGAGTTGGACTCAGAAGTAAGTGTATCATCTGATCTTCAAGATCAACCTGAGTTGACTATGAGGTTTGTACATCAGCAGTGTGATTCTTTTGGTTCTCTACCTATCTCCTTCAGCAACATTTGATTTGTTGCATTCCGTTAAGCTCTGCTGAGTGTTATCTGTTGTTCCTTTGTGCTCTATCTATTTGTGTAATTGTTAAGGCTTTTGGAGTTTGATCTCTGACCAGTGTCTGATGTTTGTTCTTTCGACACGTGATTCTCTAAGTTTTAGAAATATGTTATTTGATCTTTTGTACCTTTGGCTATTCTGCAACTTTGCAATTTGTTCCTTAAGAATTTTGTCATATGTTTGTTCTGTGATCTGATTCTTCTGTCAATTGGGATAAGACCCAATCTGTTATCTGATGAACCATTAGAGGAAATTCTTTATGATTTCATTATGGTGAGTTGTTGTATGAACATCCACAATTGTTGGTTTTCGTTAATGCTTAAGTCTGTATCGACTTTCTCAGTATCTGCATTTTCCTGTATCTTCTGCCTTTGTTTCTGCACATGTTGAAAAGTCAATGTTGGTATGCATATTTGGGTTTGAGCACCCTA
>CAODLS014035522.1:0-11361 GCA_948243855.1 Flueggea neowawraea
GAAGGTTCCATCTCCACCTCTCACAATGACTCTTCCTGCAACACTCAAGTCTCTGTCAAACCAAGTATGCCATAAACCACCACCATATGTCTGCACATTGACCATAAGATAACTAGACTTGGACGACGCAGATTTTGGCTTAAGTTTCAAGCAAGGGCTGTCGGTGTGCGCAGCTATTACATGAAATCCATTCCCAATACTGTACCTGCAAATCTAACAAAAACCATAAGTTATTGAACGGCCCAGTGGCCTAAATGAACTTCCATAACATGCACATTAAGTAGCCAAATGTAACTGCGTCATAAAGAAAAGAGAAACCCATCAAACGTAAGAACTTCTGGAGAAAACAATCAAACAGGACAGGAAAAATATTGCAACACCAAAAACATGCTGACTACCAAAAATACAGCATTAAACTTATCCGGATTTATTTACACTATAAAAATGAAAAGCTTCCATTTTCCGTTATTGTTCCAAAATTGCGCTCTTCACAACACGATTACGCTTATTTAAAATCTGAACTGCATTAAAAAACCAAAAAAAAACTCACGTTCTTATAAGATTGGGCTTCATTTGGTTTAAATTGGTGATTCATAGTTAAAAGTACCTTTTAGTCAGCACTGTAACTACAACAACATGATATTTGCTTTCATGCTTCTTAAAGAGAACTTTTTGGTGCAAACTATCAGATATAGAAGAAACATAATGAGCATTTGAAAAATCAAAAGAAAACTAATTGATATAGGACTCACTTCTCTCCGATAGCAAACGCAACCAAACACGACATGTTTCTCGTGAAGAAGTAACGTCCACCGGCCTTCAGCTCCCACTCATCACTCTCACTCAGCATTTCAAATCCAGCGTCAACAAGCTTCCTCTTTGCTTCCGCTACAAAAAAAAAAGAAGAGTAAAGTCAACAACACTCCTCATTACCTAAACCGTCATCGTTTCAACAACACTGTTTCAATTACACACCTGTTGCGTGGAATTGAGTCCATGACTCATTGAGATAGTCCAGCAAGTCGCCGACAATCGATCCATTCTATTTAATCCCAAAAAAAAATGGAGCCGGTTTCAGTATAAATTGAGCATGTAGAAAGAGAAAGGTATGAATAGAGTGTATATGAACATACCTGTGAGGTTTTGTTTTCATCTGAAGTGGAGCAGAGAGTGGCGAAATTGCGCCTACGGTTAAGAATGAGAGACGAGGGAGGGAGCTTCGAGAGAAGTGCGGAGGGTTTGGTGAGGGGTGGTAAGGGGCGGAGGAGGTGGAGGCGAGATACGGCGGCCGCCATTTTTGGTTGCGGATATCGTTGTTTAGATGGTTATCTAGCTAGCTCCGCTTTATCAGTTAAAGACAAGTAGCAAATTTGATGTCTAAATGACTGACTGGTCGTTCTTTTAAAGACGTGATGTTCATGTCGTTTTGCCTGTCTCGGTAGCAACTGTCATGTCGTTCGGAATTGCGGATCCGTCATCCGAGAGATTAGGTGTCGTTTACTTTAGGGAGCGATAGTTTCAGAATTCAGATAGATTAATTTTATCTGATTAATCATACTATATCTTTCTGTTTATTATTGTTAGATGATTTTTTTAAATTTATATTATTTGAATTTTTTCAAAAGAATATAACCGGTCCATTGCAAAATTGTATTTTAATTGTCATATAAGTATAATTTATATGGTTGATATATAAAATGTTATTCTCTGTTTTTTTTTTATAAGTATATATATATAATATTATTATCTAATGTTTTTTATAAGTATTATTCTCTATGGTATTGACCTTAATTTTTTTTAAAATATCTTTATTTATCTGTGCAATTGTTTTTTAAAATATTATTATATTGGTACTTCAACTTTTATTCGTTTTATCTTAAGAGTTTATCTTTAAATTTTATGTCATTCTTTAAAATAAATTATATTTATATTATTATCATGATATTTAAATTATCATGTAATAATACGCATTGTCAACCTTAATTTCTGTACAAAATTATCTTTATTTATCTAAAAATTTTCCAATTTATTCTATTAATGCTTCTATTTTCATTTTTTATTTATCTATGAGTTTAAATTTTAATAAATATATTAAAATCATATTCATAACATTTATAAATATCATGATATGGAGAAAACTTTTTTTAACACTTTTATTGCTCTTCTCAATTCTAAATTAATATAATTATTAGATAATTCATAATTCATAACACTTATAAATGTCAGTATGTGGGAAAAAGATTTTTGGACACTTTTATCCTTCTTCTCAATTCTAAATTACTATTTGTTGGATAATTAATTAAAGAAAACTTTTTTTTTTTATTTTTAAATAGATTTAAAATTATTTGGATAAGTATTTATCTTTATTCATGTTTAATATTTGGCACCAAAAGTGTTTATCTCTATTAACATAACTAATTAATATTTTAGACATTAGATTTAAAAGTATTTAGATAAATATTTATCTTTATTCGTGTTTAACAATATCTGGCACTAAAAGTATCGATCTATATTAGCATAACTAATTTTTTTATCAATAAATTTAAATTAAACAATTATGATTATGATAAACTATTATCTAAATATTATTATTGTGTAGTATATCTCTTTTATTATGGATATCTCTAGTTATTTTACACTTAAAAATTGTACTTGCATGTAACACAATAATATCATTGTATATAATGTATTAAAAATCATATTCGACTTATCAAAAAAATTAAGTATATTTGTTTAAATTTTTTATTACATAATTTTTTTCTTATTTTATGAGATGAAAATTGACTGCCAGAATTTAAAGATATATATTTATATTAAATATAATTAAATTATAAATAAAAAGATATTAAATAACGTGCAACGTAGGTATACAGAAGACTAATTTTGGTAAATATCTTATAATATTAAAAATGTGGTTGTAAAAAATGTTTCAGCTCTATCGATTTTTTTTCTCGTTGGTGTTTGCAATTTCTTACCAACGCAGCAGGCCATGGACGCTGCCAGCCCATTGCCCCGGGGCATGAAACCCCATTACCACCACCATTGCCAAATATAGGCATTCCTAAATATAGATAATTCATATGCAATGCAATCAATAAATAGTCCTTCCAGGCTTGCTTTAACACATACTTAATTACCTGTATAACTACCCACGATAAAACACAAATGAACGTTAGATGATTTATCACCATATTTAAACTAATTAGAACAATATTTTCCCCTAGTTTAGTGCACTACATATATATTAAAACAACCACCGAAAAATAAAGCTAATTAGTTATTATGTCTTAATTAACTTAATTTGTTGGTGAAATAATCAGCAAGTTGTTTTTTGTTTTTCTTGTTTCTCAAAGAAACTAACACCTACTAATTTTGTTTTGCATAAAATGATATATAATATCACTAACATAATCGCAAGTAATTCTAAGTTTCAGGCTCCCACTCATCTTGTCTTGTATCACAATCAACAATGGCTTCAAAATTTGTGATACTTTGCCTTTCACTAACGTTATCCTTAGTCATGACCCCATCGCAGTCATGACCCCATCGCTTGCAGCTCCTCCGCCACTTCCATCAGTACAACTGCCACTCCCGTCGTGGGAGCCACTGCCGCCAGCTCCACCACCACCACCAACAAAAAATGTCACACAACAAGACATTAACTCAATTTGTTCCAAGACACACGAACCCAAATTCTGCCTGACAACCATAGCAAAAAATCCCCGAAACGAACTGAACAGATCTTAAAGACCTCGAAACCTCAGTGATCAACGAAGCAGTGGCGCTGTTAAACGAAAGCTTCAAGGGATTTCAGCCACTGATCGAATCAACCTCAGAACTGAACTTGAAAGATACACACTGTGTGCCCAACATTATTACAATGCTCGAGAGGACTTAATGGATGGCATTAAGATTATGAACAAAGCCAAATTTTTCTTGCCAAATTATCATGTCATTGGTATCTTGCTGAATAATGCCATACTTGAGTTCAAGGCCTGTGAGATTTACCTCAAGATTGCTCTCGAAAACAAACCCGTCACTCCTCTAACAGACATGAACAACAAGATGATCGTTATGCTAATCTTGTTGCGAGTATTGGGAATTATTTGTACGAGTCATTGAAGAGTTCTGCTTCTGCTTAGTTTTCGTGTTCTTTCTTTCATGTTTGATGGAAAAATTATTTATGCATGGGATTGATTTGTATTGGTTTTTAATGTGGATATTGAATGTTCTTGATAAATATATATGCAGGTGTGTGTTGTAATTTTATACATTTTGGCATTGTTTGACAAATGAACTGTTGAGTTTATCTTTCATTTAATGGAATTGCTAAAAGAAATGTTATATATCAATTAATGAAAATCAGATTCAAATTATTTGTGGGCTGTAGGTGTGCTGGAAACCAGGGTCAGAGAGGTTAATAAGGATAGAATTTGGCAGAATTTGAGACTTAATCATCTATGATTCATAACTATAGTGCTGCTCCTGGGACGAATATGGTTGTTGTTCAATCCAAATGTAGCCTCTATTTCTTTATTGATGTGCACTGATTTGTAATAACTTGATTTTTCTGACCAGTATTTCGGAAATTTTTCTGTTGAATTTTTTTTTTCAAATTAATTATTTTTGACTGATTAATTTTTAATTTGAAATATCATTAAAATAAATTAATGATATTTTAGAGTGTTAAATTTTTGTTGGTGTTAATAGAATTTTTGAAGTGTATTGGGGAGTTAAATTGAGTGAAAATTAGTTGGAATTGGAAAAAGAAAGAATATAGGAAGAAAAGAAAAGGGGAGGCTGAACTACAGGTCGTTCAGCATTTGTTTCAAACGGCGTGTCATTCGCTATTGTGTGTGCTATCGTCTGTGCGCTTTAAACGACCTGTTGTTATGTTGATAAGAAAAACGACGCGTCGTTTGAGCTTGATGTCGTCCACGTGTGAGGTTGGTCGTTTGTGTGTGTGTGCTAGGTTAGTAATTTAAACTACATGTCGTTTTGTTCGAGTGACCAGCAAACTCCCTGTTTTGGATAAAATGAAACGGCACTGTTTCGGATAAATAGAAACGACACCGTTTTGAACCGAGCCGAATCCCCTTCTTTCTTTTGATTCTTCTTCCCGTTTCTCTTCGTGTTTCACTCTTCAAATGCACAAAAACTCTCTCTCTCTCTCCTGAATCTGTCTCTCTCTTCCTCCTCGATCTTGCTAGCAACCCGAGGTAATTTCTCTCTCTCTCCTCTTTATTTTGTTATTTTCTTGCATATCGAAGTGGGTTCGGCAGGAGCTAGATTTCGAGTTTTGAAGTGATTTTTGATGGATTTTGGATCGGTTTTCATTGATTTTTGATGGGGTTGAGTTGTAGAACATGAATTTTGGTTCAAAATGGAAAATTGAATGGTTTTTGATGGAAGGGTATTTTGGTCCGAATTTTTGGGGACGATTTTGAAACGTTTGAGGTGGTTTTGAACCAAACCGAGAGAAGATTTGTGTTCCTTGGATGATTTTGAGTTGAATGGTATGGTTGAAAACATTGGGTTATGCTTGGTTTGAGATTAGGGACCATTTGGTGTAGTTTTATAACGAAAGGACCAAAACTAAAATTTTGCATAATTCTGAGTATATTAAGGACTAAATCTGATATTTGACATTTCAGGGGCTGAAATGTATTTTATGATAAGTATAGTGGCAGATTTGTAATTTTTATAAATGAGGGGTTAAATGATAATTTTAAATTGCTTAGGGGACTAATTTGAAAATTCTGAAAAGTTTGAGGATAAAGTCAATTTTTCAACGTCTTGGGGACTAAATGGTAATTTTTTAAAGTTCAAGAACTGATATGTAATTTTACTCCGAGGTGTAATAATTAGATTATTATGTTTGACTTTGGGCCGAAATAGATTTTCGGGGTTTGTTGGAGTGTTCGAGTTTGCATATGCATTTGCATGTATTTCGGTACAGCCAAAATACCATGTATGATTTGTGTATGTATTGTTTGTTCCAGTTCTGTGTGATTTCTGAGGAGACCAATAATTCACCAGTGGACTGTGCTCGGGATTATTTGCTCGGCGTCCAGGTGAGTGTGGTAGCACTTTAGACACGTAGGTTGTGTCCTCTAAATTCCGTATATATTTTATTGTGCCAAACTTGACATGAAATTGGAATAATTAAAGGATTGGAGTTCCTAAAAATCTGATGTATGTGAAAATCTCTGTTGTGAAAATTAAATTTTATCTGTGAATTTTGATGGTTTTTGAAAATAAATATTACGTTTTAATATTTATTATAATTTTGGTAACAAATATTCTGTTATGGATTTCAAGGTATATTCCGTAGAAATTATTCTTCCTGGGTTTAAGAATATTTTGAGACAAATTATTTGTTCTGAAATAAATATATTTTCTACGAATTTTCTGTTCTGAAGTAAATAAAAGGATTTTCTGTGGTAAATATTTTGTCTGAAAGTGATTGTATTTTGGTATAAATACTCTGTTCAATACTTTGAATATTTTGAATAAATATTTTAATATGTTTTCTGCAAAAAAATCTGATATGTGACACCTAGTTACGAGGTACGTAACATTTGATATATCAATGCTCTGTGAAAGCCCTAATTGTTGAGGTAAAGGGGTAGCCGTGTATCCTGCCAGATACATGATATGTTATGTCTAGTGGCGGAGTCAACAATACTATTTTGTACATTCTGTTCTGGTCCTATTGAGTTTTGAACTACTATTTGAAAAATATTTTGGACTACACTTTTGAAATGTTTCGGAACTATTTCTGAAAGATATCTTGATATTTAACTCTGAATATACTATGGTATTCAAGTCTGAAAATAATTTGGAAATTTTATTTGAAATAAACTGAGTATTTATCTCTAAAAATATTTGAGTATTGTTCGTTGGAATATCTTCGAAAATGAATGTGAATTTCGAAAAAAATATTTGAAAGGAAAACACTTTGACTATTTTGGGATTTGAGAAAAATTAAACATGTTATTTAATTTCTTCATTTAATAAATTTCGATAACTGTCTATTGTTTGCTCTGCATGCAAAAAGGATTGCAAAGTGGATTTTGAGGTAAGTTATTTATATATACAAGTGTATATATATGTGCACGATATTATTTAAATATATACGTGTAAGTGGTAGTTTTCAAAAACGTTTTCAAAATCCTTTTGAGGAGCTTGTGCCGCTCTATTGTGTTATCCGCTCACCAGGGAATCTTATCCCTTTTATTTTTCTTGTCTTTGTTCTACTTCACTTTTCAGGTGATCTTGATAGTGATTGTTTGATTCTTCCGCGCTCAGTGAGTGCCCTATTGTTCGGGCCAGGTTTATGTTATGTTAGTTGCTCCACACCGGGTAGTGGGTTATGAACTTGTGTTTGTTAAAAACATTTAACGTATTTTATTTGAACTATTATTTAGTATTTTGCTATTATAACTATATTTTAATAATATTCAGAAATATTATTTTCAGAAAACTTATCTTCTTAAACTATTTTAATATGGTAAAAAAGTCGACTAATAATATGAATCTGGGTAGTTTTTATTCTCCGAAACTTGTGATTCGCCTCGTACGCCGGTCGCGACTCGACTTGGATCGTGACAAAGGTGATATCAGAGTGTTGGGTTTCGCATTGTCTGGGTCAGTTGTGGAGCTTAGGTATTTTTGATCAATTAAGTCTAATTTGCCTCTGTATATCTCTTTGAGTATTTGTTATGTATATTGTTCTAAGTATTTCGTTGGTCCTGTGACAATCATCTGCATTTTGACTTCTGCATAAGCTTCCGCCTATCTGTTGTTGTAAAGGTACTTCGACGCTAGCATTCTGATATTCATACATGTGCATTGTTTGTCTGTTATGGTCATAGGTATGGACCAACATTGTGAGTCACCGACATTGTTTGATATGTCCGCATCTTTGAAATCCTTTGTATATTTCATTCATTCGATTTTGGTGCCATGATTTCTGTCTATTGCTTTAATCCTTATTGGACACTCTGTAGTGGTAGTACGTTTGTTAGAGGAGATTTGTTGGGGAAAATTTGGCGATGGTTCTTGATTCTTCTTAGTAGCATATTACTCTATTATGTAGTGTGAGACGTCGTGACTCTCTAAATTGATCGGAGGTTTAAATATTTTAGTTAAGGTCGTGAGATGCTTGTTGGTTGAGCTAAAAGTATGGGTTGCAGGGCAGCGGAAGGTGTGGAGTACGTGTCGTAGGTGTTACGCCTATCTTGAGTTAGACATGACGATCCAATTGAGTTTGGGGAGCTTGTAGCTAGTTTGAGAATTGACTAGGAAAGATATGCGTGCCATCTAGGCACCACACTAGTCGGGAGTTCTCTCTGCTTCCCTGATGAGCCCATGGGAGGGCGAAACCAGTGAACATTGGAGACGGATAAAAGGTTCAACATCGGGTATGCGAAAGTCTTGGGGTGCCGCACGGGGTGATTTCCCTACGCTAAAACTCTGACCCTGTGACAAGAAGCAGCAGCGTCAAATAAAAACATAAGTGTGGGAAATCCCAAATTGAGATCTATAGGGAATAAAGATTTTTGCGCCTACAACTTACAGATAGCTGAAGTTAAGGCGTTTGCTGAAGCAGTAGGTTTTCTAAGAGTATTTTCAAACACCCCCAGATCTGATTTATTACCCATATTTTATTATAACTCCAGTGAATCCGAAAGCTACGTAGCTCGGATCTTATGAATGAATTTTACTGTCAAAAGCTTTGATTTGTTAATCAAGGAGAATATAAGCGAATTTTGATGTAAATGGTAGGTTTTGGCCGAAAGTCTTGTAACAATGTTTCCGATGGACGTAGCCCAACAAAATACCAACGCAAGTTCGTTGAGGTCATTCCTCATGACATCATTTACAATGCGCTTAAAAGGGCCCACTGTTGTGAGGGCATCAATAGCGGGGGGTTAATAACCTCCCACTAACCCTCATGTCATTATACTCTCCCATTATGTGGTGGATTTTACTGACAAAGTGGACCGCATATATTTTTTTAATTTTAACTTTTCTTTTTTAATCATTTTTTGTTATTTTATTTTATTTATTTTTATCATTTAATTATTTTAAATTTTTATTTTGTTAAGAAAATCTTTAGGTATGAGTTATATTTCATTTTTTGTTTTTATTTTGATTTTTTTTGGTATTAGTTGTCTTTTTTATTTTATTTTCTTTCTTTTTTATTTTTTTCTTATTTATTACACTAGACATTGTAAACGTTTCTTATTTTTATTTGGTTAATCTAAATTTCTTCGCATTGATGACTATATTATTTTAATTTAAATATGTTGAAAAAAGTTGTCCGCTCATGACGGGTTAACCGAACTCGGTCAGTCAAGGTATGAACCGGGACGATGGACCGAGACTAATTGACGAGCCTAATTGAGATGGGCCAAAAAGACCCATGTGCTAAGCCTATTGGGCTTATTAGGCCCATTGGGCCCAAAGCTCATTTAAGGGCTTATATAAAATGGAAATGAATGAATTTCATTCTTTCCATCCCACTAAAACGTGAGAGAGAGAGGAAAGGAAGAAGAGAGTTGTTCTTCCACCATGCCACCTCTCTCCTTCCTCCACTTGATCCTCGTCCGTCGATGGTCTAAATCCGTGGTGGCATATGGGCTGTGAAACAGACGAGCACTTCCATCGACAACCTGACCGTGGTTTGCTTACGAGACCAACATCAAATTCGATCCTGACCAAAAGTCTTACGCTGCTGGTTGGATTGCACCTTCGCTGAAATCGAGGTAGGTAACTCGAACATCCTAAATATATTGTTTTATCTGTTAAACCGGTAGCTAGATTCCTTCAGTGGTATCAGAACGGAGAACGAATTTTGGATTATGATTCAAAATTCTTGTTGGTATATGTCTGTAATATCTGCCGTGAATTTATTGTATTCGACTTTTTGTTTCAAATGTCGTTTTTGGTTCGAGTTAGTCTAGAGCCGAAAACTGGAAGTTGGATTTTTGAAATTCTGATAAAATATTTGAGATCTATTGGAAAGGTCGTCAAATCGATGAAAACCCGATCGAAAAATACTGAGTGAGAAGCTTACAGATGAATTTTTCATCTGATAAGAATGACGTGGCGAGTTGTGATTCGTCCACATGACCCACTTAGAATGCGACACTTGGCGGAGTAATAACTTTTGTCAAAGTTGACCGAGACATGGACCACTCATCGATCGACACGTGTCACCTGTAGACCAAGTGCACCTATTATGGGCAACCAATCACTATCCGACATGTGTCACATATGACACATGGCCAAATTGGAAGCTGACACGTGGCAGAAGCTTTCAGAAGAATTTTTGGATAGGCACGTCACGTGGACTAATGAGAATATGTCACGTGTCATTATCGCCACGTGGCATCCACATCACTATGACACGTGAGATTACAGCCGCGTGTCACATACGTCACGATGACACGTGTCATCCATGTCATCAAATTTTTGACCAATGAAATTGTGACACGTGTCTGTCATGACAATGTCTCCTGCGACGGCGACGTGTGGCGTCTTTTGGAGTTGCGCGTGTATTGCACGTGACACGTGTCCCGACCTCTAAATTTTGTAAAATTTTTAGCATAATTCAAATTTGAATTTTTGTGGAATTTTCGACATATTTTTCACAATTTTTTGAGTTCCAAAACTATTTTTTTTTTTCAAATTTTTTGGATATTAAAAGTGGTTTAAAAATTTTGAAAAATGTGTTTGCTACCAAGAATTATTTTGAAAATTGGTTTTCAAAATAATTGATTTTAAAAACATGCAAATATGGTTCTCATTCAGATAATTGGAATGAGATTTCAATTATTTGGGGAATACGCGAGTGCGTATATACCCGTTTTATTTGTAATTTATTACGAATATGCAAATGAGGTAAAACCATGTTGCATCGAAGGAACTGCGAATTAAGGGAGAATTTGCATGACTCCCAAAACGAGTATTTTGGGATTGTGGATGTTGTAAAGAGAATAAAATAATTGTGCATAAGTGTGCATATGTGATGAAGATTCGCTTACTTCATAAGAGATTATGATTCTCATCACCAATATTGGTTAAAAGTATTGGTCTATACTAGAATTTCATGGAAACATGATTTCCTAAATATATTGGAAAGATACTTAGAGATTCTAGAAAATAAAAACGTTTTGACATTGTTATGTCCAATATTAAACCATGATCGAGAAAAAAAATTATGAGAAGTGGTAGATTCATTTTATGGTCATTTGATTTATAGAATTCTTCGTAAAGTTGGTACAACCACTTTTGAATTTTGTTCTAACATATTGGATTGTAATCCATTATGTATCCAAATTGGTAGGTATA
>CAODLS014036021.1:0-20580 GCA_948243855.1 Flueggea neowawraea
GTGTTTTTTTTTTAAAAATATTTCAGATCTATTCTATTTCTTTTTGTTTGTGTATATATATATATATATATATATATATATATATATATATATATATATATATATATATATATATATATATATATATATCTACTTGTATTACATGTGGTAGTTTTGGAACCGTTTTTAAAATAGTCTTTCTGAGGCACATATGAGGTGGTATGGAGTGTTATCACTTACTGGACTCTGACTCCCTTTATTTCTCTGTCTATGTTGATTTTCATATCTCAGGTTCACGGATTTTGGCTTCGGCAACCTTTCAGTATCCTGAATGCCAGTGGGGCTTCTCCTGGTTAGTGATGCCCTTTTGTCCCGGATCTTCTTTTGTATTGTTAGAGATCCACACCGGGATGTTGTAGGGTTACGAGTTTACTATTTGTATTTTGATATTTGATATTTTATACTTATGATATATTTTTGGATTTATATTCGTTATTTGATTTATGATATTTATTTTACTACTTATGTTTTAAACGATGAATATTTTCGTTAAACGTTTTTAAATAATAACTAAACGTTTTGGGTAGTATGTTATGATCATGGAGGTTTGTACGAGTCGAGTCACGCTTCCACAGATGGTTCACCTTGTATGTCGGTCTTGGCCCGATTTTGGGTCGTGACATACTAGAGGTTGAAGATTTCCTAGTTTGGTTCTTACAAAAACTAGAGGTCATAACAATTTCCTTGTTGAGCTCGCAAAAAACAAGGAGTGTAAATTGTTTTTCTCCATTTGGAAGTGAGAGGATAGTGGATTGAAATTATCGAGGGGTGCTCAAGGAGTTGACGTAGATCAAAGATGACCGGACCATTATAAATTGGAATTTTTTCCTCTTCCCTCCACTCATTGACTTTACCTTGCATTTATTTTATCTTGTGGTTGAATTGGATTCTTGGTTTTGAGTTGCTTCCACATTGATTTTCTATTTTATGTTCAAAAGAACTTTAGAAACTTTATTGTTTGTTTAGATTTGAAAAAAAAATTCAACAAGGTCCCCCCTTGGTAGTCATCTTGGGCCAACATAATCATTAAATTTTTTTTTCTAAGTATCGGATTTTTAACTTGAACATCACAATGATTCTAGTGGTGATAACCTTGCAAGTAGAGAATATTTTTATCTCCCAAGTAGCTTTGAGTTGCTTAGAATTGTAAGAGATGGAAGGTAGTTAAAGGTTGGAAAAAATGGAAATTTTTTAAAAAGGTTAAAAACACTAAATCGTTACTATTCATATCGAAAACAACACTTGTAAGTTGTAAATCAACATTTTGCTAGTGTTATTGAAATATGACAATATGAATGGAAAGGAGGGGAAAAAAGGGACAATTACACAAAAATAGAACAAAAAATTTTCAAAATACACAAAGACAATGACATTCAAAATCATTTCACAAATAGAAACATAGGAAAATACTATTTCACAAATGCCACAATTTGACTGCTTTTCAACTGTCCGTCAAAAAGTTGACCGTATGTTGATTACGAGCTATAAAATTTGACCAACCGCAAAATGAGTACAAATGATAACAAACCGAATTCAAACGAACACAAAATGAGTAAAAAATGAAAACAAATTGAGTACAAATGAGCACAAAATGAAAAACAATCAAGTACAAACGAGCACAAAATGAGTACAACACCAACAAATGCATACAAGATTGAGTATAAACTGAATACTTTGACCACACACCTGAAAGTTGATCACGCCTTGACCAGGGGTAAGGGGTAGAAAAATGAGTACAAAACGAGTAGAATAATGACAAATACATACATAACGAGTGCAAAAATGAGCAAAAGACAAAAAAATACGAGTACAAATTGAGTACAAGACAAAATAATTTGAAAAAATTATTTTAGTTTTTTTTATTATTCAGTAAAATTACAAGTACATCAACAACATATGCTTACAAAATTGTTTTTGTTGTATTTTTGTGTAATTATCCCTTTTAATTTGTTGTCCTTCCATTTCAATATATTTTTTTAAATAATCAAAATAGAAATTATAAATTTATGGTCTGATTTGTAATTTTACAAACTTTTACGACCACAAACGTAACTTTTCAAAAAAATCTTCTTCATGGGTGGTGGTAGGTAGGGTTTTGAAACCCTAGTCATCACCCCTTACAAGCATTCTCTCTCTCTCTCTCTCTCTCTCCCCCCTAGTTAGGCTGCCTCTCTCGCTCTCTCCTAGTTAGGCAGCCTCTCTCACTATCGCTCTCTCAACGTCTGTCCACCACTGAAGCATCACCACCCCTAGACGTCACCACTTGTCTCTTCTCATCTCGTCTCTGCTGCTCTTTCACATTTCTCCTTCCTTTTGTCTTTAGGTTCGAGTAGAAAAGAACAACTGTCGGGATGAGACGAGAGAGAAGAGTGAGAGAGAATCGCCACATTTCTTCAACGTCTTCCAGATTTGTCGCACCACTCTTCGTCGACCTTATCTCACCGTCGGTCTCCCAGGTTCGTCGGTGAGAAGATTGAAGGAGTGTGAGTTCGAGTCAAAGAGAACAACTCTCGCGATGAGACGAGAGAGAAACCGAGAGAGAAGTGATGCGGGAGAGATGGAGAGAGGAGAGAAAAATTAATTATTAGGAGAATATAAATTGTTGCATTTGTGAAATTTTAAATCAAAATGTTCTATAACAAAAAATATAATTCCTCTTTGTTGAAAATGTGATATTACAATGTCAAAAAAAGAGGGGTAGTATAGTTTCCTCGGGGGAAAAAAAGTTCCATTTATTTTCTTTTCGAATATTTGTGACACAGTGTTTAGAGGTGTCGGCATTTAAAAAACAAAATTTGGTGATCTACAAGATCGTAACAAGCCAATTGCGCCCGGGAATAGGAAGACTCTCTGCCTCCACGCTTTGTTGGCTGCTCATACTCGTGCCTATAACTAATATTTTATCAAAGCACGTGGATTCTACAAGCAAATTTGCTTAGAACTCGTGGTTACCATGGATTCTTTATTATATATGTTCTCTGTAGAAATATTAGATTATGTGTGTGTGTAAGGTATGTTGCTTTGCTAAGGAAAGGGGAAGAAACAAGGGAATAGGGTCATTCATTAGCTCATTAATGTTTGTAGAAAATTGATTGTGATACCATCCCCCAACTTCAATTTGACCTATTTTAGTTTTTTAGGTCAAAATGAAATCATTCATTCATTATATTTATAAAGAAATGTAAAACAAGCTAGAGATCCGTCATTAATTAGATCATTCTTTAGTGACCTCTGCTCCAATTAAATAAAAAGTGACGAGGGCTTATGACATTGACCGATAATAATCTTATGTCTATATGTACAAGGAATTATAGTCATTTTGGTTATTAAGACAATTTGTTTTAAAAGAGCACCAAAAACTAAGACATAATGTTAGGTTTGTCTCCTCCTTTGTTTCCCACATTTGGATGGGCCTTAGAGGAACCTATAAGCCACGATCTGAACTATATCATCTCCAAAGAACCAGAAACTCCACAATCATTTCCTTATTATAACATACCTTCAATATCTCAAGAGCAAGACACCAACCTTATTGATGATTCACCATCGTTTAAAGGTAATTACAGTGACCCTAACATGGTTAAGAAGCTTAATCACAATGCCAGTGAACGTGACCGTCGCAAGAAAATTAACACTTTGTATTATTCTCTTCGATCATTGCTTCCTGCTTCAGATCAATCGGTACGAGTTTTTTTGTTTTTTGTTATCAAATATATTTTGAACAATTTATGCAAGTAATTAACACCGTTTAAATGACTATAAGTCTCTATTTTTTTTGAAATTCTTCGTATGATATACCTGTTTTCAACAAGTAAAACTCTTATTTTTGTAAGTCTAAAATTCCAAATTCAAATCCATCTTTTGACTAATGTAATGCGTTTTTTTAAAACTAATGTAAGGAGTTATTATCAGAAATTAATGCTCACCTTGCGAGTTTAAACTTGGCTTGTTAATAGTTTTATGCATTATATCTTTTATTTTTAGCATGGTGTATAAATTTTATCAAATTTATATACAACATTTACAATTTGCAAACTTATTACGATATCTATTCCATTACGTTTATGTTGTTAAGTGCTTGTTCATTTTTATTACTAAGTGATTTTATGCGAATCTATCAGAAATTGAACGCTTGTTTTTTTTAATAATGGAGTTGACTCTAACATTTATGAACTACAAATTCATTGGTTAAATGTTTATTGATATGTAATGAATCAAATACAAAGCAATGTGTGCAATTTGTAATAAAATATTGCAAGCTATTCAAGAAAAAGAATACTAATTTTGTCACATCATATTCACAATGACAACTTACAAAAGTGTATTCGTTTTCCTGTCAGAAAAAATTAAGCATACCAGGCACAGTGTCGCGAGTACTAAGATACATACCAGAGCTACAACAACAAGTGGAGGGACTTACTCAAAAGAAAGAGGAGCTTTTATCAACGATATCAAAACAGGATGACCTAATTCATCAAGAAAACCAAAGGCAAGCCACAATGCGTGGATCTTTGTCGGCGGTAGCGTCAAACTGGCTTGGTGATAAAGAAATTATGGTTCAGATTTCCACATACAAGCACCATAACACTCCATTGTCATCAATCTTTCCCAGCTTGGAGGAAGATGGGATTTTTGTATTGAGTTGTTCTTCTTTTGAGACCTTTGGTGGGAGGGTTTTCTACAATTTACATCTTCAGGTATGGCAAAATTTGAATGACCAGGTTATGTATATATAGAAAACCGAAAACACGTTACTCGTAAAAACGAAAACTAATTAAACTTATTTGTAGTTTTTTTTGGATCGGTGTAGTTTAGCTACTTGATTACTACTGAATAATCAATATTGGTGCTATTTTTTTTTAATCTTTATAGTACCGATAACCGAGGTATTGTCTTATAAAATCTGTTAGGAATCCAAACCTTTCTAAATGCAACAATAATATGAAATATAAGTTTTGTAGACATTTTAATTTTATTCATTTACAAAATTATGCTAAACTCAAAAATTGACGCCTTAAAAATGTTGTTGATATACGCCTCTTATTCCCCAGATTAAGAAATCTCAGTATATTACTGTTATTAATTAATTAAATATAGCTTATTTTATATTTTTGAACAAGAAACTGAAATTTTAAATATTTGAATTCATAGTTTGGGGAAAAAAACTAACATAGTTCAGTAATATCAAATTTTTAACATATTTGGATGCTTGTATTTATTCTAAATTGATATTTTTATTGAGGTTCTATGATTTTGGATTGTGCAGGTAGAAAACGCATGCAAACTTGAGGGCGAGCCTTTGAGCAAGAAGATTGCTTCTTTATATGACAACAAGAAGGAAATATTTTTATAACAAAAAAAAAGCTTCTTAAATTATAATCTAATTTACGGCCCTGGAGTAGTGGTTGTTGATTTAACTCAAAGTGATATATTAACAGTACTTTTATGTGTTTTATGTATTATTGCATGTATCAGTATAATTTTTATAAATGATGAGGTAAATTTGTTAAACTCAATAAAACTTGATTGACTTTAAACATTAGTATTTTCCATATAAAACATTGTTAGCAAGACCTTGTAAGTTTTTTTGTCAAGATAGAAATAAAACTTATAGGTAATCAAGATTATTTTAGACCTTTTCTTGTGAAATAATATGTCATTATGCTTCATGAAGATGATAAATCTGCAATAGGAGTTGTATACAAAAATTGTGGTGTATTGGTTCCTCAAGAATGGTAGCCTAACAAAGAACCAAAAACCTTAGCAAGTGTATGGGCTAAATATGGTTCACAGACTGACGAACAAAACAAATAATCAAATTCATATGAAAAAGAAATCTGGCGAGTTGTTGGCTCTGAATATAATTACCACGTAACCTTGAAAGGGCCATAACTTTATGCCAGTATACCAGGAACTGACCATAAATTTGCAACAATTTGATCACCGGCATATTCTATTCATTCTTGAATGAATGGCTACATTCACGTTCAAATTGTTCCAGAATTGAGGAGGGGCTGTCCATCTTGAATCAATTTTTATATTATGAATGGGAATTGATGAGGGAGTAAGGAGACCTCTGGCAATCTTCCACTGCGTAGGGAATGTAGAAGTTGCAATTGCAGTTGTGTGACTGGGCTTGAGTTTATGATGCCACACAAATTCATTTCTTCTATGCCAAATGCACAAGCAAGTGATTAATTAATGCAATTTTAATCTCAAGATTTGAGCAATTGGGAAATAAATCCATCATTTTCATGTGCCCAAATCATTGATCCAAATCTATGTTAGATGTCTTGGGAAAAGTGGCAACAATCACAGCGGAAATTCAAAATAGAATTTCTAAAATCTTAGATTGAATTTATAACCTTTGTGTTGCGAAAACTTGGTCCTACTGGGTCTACACCATGACTAACAAAATTAAGACATTGTTTCGTTTCACTAAATTAATACGACTACCGTGCAATTTAATCCTTATCATAATATCTAGATTGACCATAGAGCATGGAACACGTCATCTGCTAATCTTAATCATGATTTTCTTGATCTCGATTCAAGTAAATTCTTGAGTTAAAATCAAACTCCAAGTTTGATTTATTCTCAAATACTTTGGGCAAAGACTTCCAATTTATTTAAATCCATCAAGAGGCCATGAGACATCATTCTTCGATGACTAAGGGTGATAATCCTATCACTATTACTCATCAAACTTATGTCCTTCATGATGCACCCAACCGCTCCAGTGCTAATAACCCTATTCCAGTTACGTTAAGCAAGATCAATGTACACAACTACACATGTAGTGAACCACGTAATCTCAAGTCTAAAGATTAGTTGCACAGTCGCTACAATGTGATTACTAATTACGCTCATGTATTGATCCATGTAGTACTCGCATTTGTCGGGTCAATCTAGCACCCATGTCCACACTTACTTGTTTGACTCAGATGTCATGCATCCGTTTAGCATGTGAGATATACTACTAGTCAAACAACATAATAGTCTCGATGCATTATCAACGCCCTTAATTGATAATGCTTTTGACTATGGACATTTAGAGAAAGTGTTTTGTGTCAATAAGTTCTCACACCGGTCAATGCCTTTATTACATGAACCTACTAACTTTAGGACATTGCTTTCTTAAATAATTAACAATAATATGGGTACGAATAATGATAATTGAGAAATACTTTGTCATGTCCATTTTATTCATGAAGCAATAGAAGTGTTTAGGTACAAATTTTATTGGCCATTAGGGCACCAACACTAACCGAGTGCTCAAAGGGATTTGAAGGATTTGCATCTAACCTTTGTTATTAAAAAAAGGTGTGCAAAAAGATTTGATCTCAAGAATTATTTCTAGCATCAGTTAGGTGATCTACAATCAAGTTCTCTAATCCCTTAATAGGTCCAATGATAATGTTTGTACTGTTAGTATCCCACAACAAAGGGTCCCTCCAAAGAATAATATTTTTGCCATTTCCAACCCACCATCAGACCCTTTGTTTAACCAAATTTTAAGCTTCAATTACACTCCATATATAGATCGAATTTTGGCCAATTGATGCTTCAATCACCTAAGAGTTAGGATAATATTTGGCCTGAAAAAACTGTCCTACAATGCTGTCAAGATTGACCATTGACTGCCAAAGTTGTTTGCCAACTAAAGCAAGGTTGAAATTGTGAATGTCGTCAAAGCCTAATCCACCAAATTCTTTGCCACTGCACATTATTTTCCATCAAAGCCAATTAAGACTAGGACCATCCCTTTTCATGCCCATCGATTTATCATCTTTTCTATGTTTTTTAAAGCTCAATGGGGAGTAAAAAAATGCTCAATGCATAGTTGGGGATTGCTTGAGTCACAATTTCAAAAGTATTTCTTCGCCCTGTTTCGAAAAGAATTGATGGTTCCAAGTTTAGATCCTACTCCATACCTTCTATTTGAAATATGCACAGACATTAGTCTTGTTATAACCAAGCATTAACATGATTAGAACTATGAAACTAATAACTAAAAAAAAACTACAAATATGACACAAATGTTAACACATAACATCAAATAATGTGCAATAAATATTCTAGTAGTTTGCAAGCCAGGTGCTATTTTGTTTGCAACTTGAGGTTTGATGGAGTGATTGAGTGTCCAAGTTGTAGACTCTGATGTAGAGGATTTGAATCCCTTTATACTTTACTACCCATTTATTAGTTTCTATATATGATACTGTAGAGTCAATAAACACACTAGAAAGGGAGTTGAATAGTGTGGTATGAGTAGTTTTGAATTTTCTTCCAAAGTAAATTGCAAGTATGTAAGAACACCGAGAATTTATAGTGGCTCGACCAACTGGATGCCTACGTCCACTCCTTAAGTATCACTACTTAGGATTTCTACTAATAATCTTCACAGAGATTACAACTTCACTTTATAACTAAGTGAGAACTCTTACAACTTTCTTGATTTCGGTTTAAAACCACCCTAAGGATCTACCCTTGATCCCACTCACAATCACTCTTACAAAGATGATTAACAAAAACTCACCACAAAGGTTAAACCAGTGATAAAAGCTGTGATAATAGAACGTTCAAGAACAAAGAACTTGTATTAATGAAATAGGCAAAATAAAACCACTTTGATGCTTGGATGTTGTAGGGAAAAATACTTAAGATTTATGTATTTTTTTCTCTGACGTACCACGAGGTATTTATATCCTTCCAAGCCTAAATAGTCGTTAAGAGATAGAATGTAGCCATTGTGAGAGAGATGCAAAAAGCTGAAATTGATGATGTCAAACCTTACTACGTTCGTGCCATAGGTATTACGTGCGTAGTATAGGGTTTCATCAGAGTAGTACGTGCATGATATCTATTTCTGCATGCACTATACTGAGTGTGGTTGCTACTGTCTCATTTAGGATACCTTCAGGTGTCTACTACACACATACGTGCCTAGTACTTATTGTAATACCCCATCCAATTGTGACATAGCTACTGTAGCATTCTGATCAGTCATGATTTGTTTCGTTTGGATTGCTATCCTGATGATTGATGTTTGAGGTATTGATCTAATGTTTGAGGACGTTATTGATGATGTTTTTGTAAGTTCGGGTGTTGCTAAGTCTCAGGAATGATATGGAACGAGTTTGAAAGCAAGAGACATCAAGTTTGAGGGTTGTGGTGATGAAGACATACGTTGCAAGTTTGTAAAATGTATGTTATCTGGGTTTGGCCAAGTATGATCGACGTACATCATAGTTTGTCAGAATTACATTAATCGTGTGCAAGACATACATTATCCTATTAAAGAAGCATGGTGTGGTATGGTTACTCGAGACAGTAGCCACTGAAAGCTAACCAACGTATGTTGCTACTTGAAGACGTATGTTGTGTGAGCATGAGACGTACGTTGAGGTTAAGTAAGATGTATGTTGCCTGTGTAAATGCTTAAACGCACCGTTTCGATCTGCAAGACTTTAAAACCCCCAAACCAACGGGTTTTCGCCATTTTCTGCCTCTTTCACTCAATACTCTCTCAAAATCACTCAAATCTCTCCCACATTGTTCCCTTTTCGATCCTAATCGACTTCTGAGGTAAGATTTCACTTCTTTGCCTGGTTTTTTCATCATTTTCGCATTGAATCTTTGATTTTCTTTTTAGTTAAAAATTCCTAGGGTTTTGAATTTCTGGTTGATTCTTGATGTGAGGATGCTTGAGGAAGGACTTGAATGAAATTGATTCAAGCTTTGAATCAAAGGATTTGATGAGTTTTTGATGGAACTAGGGTTTAGTTCAGTTTTAATCGATTTGAGGCGATTCTGTTGTGATTTTGGTGAAATGGATGTTAGATTCATGTTCAAAAGGTTGACTAAAGTCAATGTGTATGATTGGTTTCAATTTTCATCTGTTGAATCGAAAGTTGGACTATTTTGGTAATTTGCCTTTAGAAGACCAAATGTGATATTGGGTGTTTTGGGGATTGAAATGGAATTTGGAGTATGTTTTGGATTAATCTGAATATTCTAAAATAGTTGGTGACTAAATGGTAATTTTACAAATTTGAGGGACTGAACTGAATTTTACATGGATCCCGATTTTTGAGGTTTCAGTGATAGATCTTCGATCGAAATAGGTTTTTGGGGATTTGAGTATGCATCTGCATTTCATGCATTCTGTATTGCCATAATACCAAAGTTTGGCAATTGTTTTGTAATAATTGTTTTAGCTTCGTATCCCGATCAGCGATGTTAGTCGACATTGGTGGTACGTGATTGGACCATTCAGCTCGAATTACCAGGTGAGTGAAATGACATCTTCAGACACATAGCCTGTGTCTCTTAAACTTATAACGTTTTTGTTGTGTCAGCACCTTTGCATGTAATTTGGAAATTACTAAAGGATCGGTAAATCCTAAAATTTGACTTATGTGGAAAACTCGTTTCTGAAATTTATTACGCGTTGTAATAAATGTTTTGTTTGGAATTTTTGATGGTTTCTAAAATAAATATTATATTTTAATATTTATTAAGATTTCGGTAACAAACCATTTGTTTTGAATTTTAAGGTATTTGTTATTTAGAAAATGTTCTATTTGGATCTAATAATATTTTCTGCAAGATGTGTTTGTTTTTGGAATAAAGGGTATTTCGGAATAAATACTTTGTTCAGCGTTTTGAGACATTTTTGCTAACAAACGTTTCGGTTAAACGCTTGATATGTTCAAAGAACAAGATGTGTGTTTGCCATGTTGCCTATTAGCATATTTTTAAATAAATATTTGCTTATTTTTTGGTACATACTTCAATATGGGACACTCATGTTACGATGGTAAACTTAACATTTGGTATACCATAGTGAGAACTTAGTTACCAGAGTAGTGGTAACACTCAGCTACCAGGGTAGATGGTAGCATGCAATTACCAGGGTAGGTGGTAACCCATCTGTAGCGCAACACACGTGACTATTTTCTGGTGGCGGAGTCCACGCATGAAACATTTTAGTGGCAATGGTCCACATATGAGATACTTCAATAGCGGAGTCCACTTATGATTCAGATTTTTGATACTAGTTCCATATCATATCGTTTTGGCACAAGATATGTTGGTTGGATACCAACTTCAGAGAGTTTGTGTTATTGCTCATTTTCTCGCAGTGTATTGTTCTGTGAGCCTGGTGAGGCATATCTAGCTGGAGCATAGGGACTGTAGTGCTTGCGAATTTGTTGAGATCAATATCTTCTCAGTTACAACCTTCATACCCTTAGGGTGGACACATAGTACTATTTAGAGCCCCTAAGGTTGTCAGCTATTAGCCCTTTTGAGTCGGGTACTTTTTGGACTCTTAAGATTGCTAAATTATTCAGATTTGATATGATCTTGCCAGCACAGTTTTAATATAATACGGGCATATGGTCAGTGATAATCAGCTCTGTGGATCATTTGGAATGATATCTGCATTGCATATTTTTTGACTCTGAAAACGATTTATGATTTTTGACTCTAAAATGATTCAATATTTCTCTCTGAAAAACCATTTGGTATTTCTCAGTGGAAATGATTTGAAAAATGCTTTGAGATTATGTTGGAATTTATTCTTTGAAAATGTTTTGAGAAAATATTTTGAAAGAAAGTATTCGATTACTTCATATTCTGAAATTAAGTATTTACAAACCTATCTAGCTGTTGCCTTCTTTGATTGCGATTGATTTCAAAATGAATTTCGAAGCGAATTTCAAAGCTATGATACTATATCTTCTGTGTGTATGTATATACACCTATATTTGCATGTGAAGTTCTCTAAACGTTTTCAAACTATCTTTGTGAGGCACGTATGATACAATCTGAAGTTTGTTTCCTCACTAAGAATTCTTACCCCTTTCTTTTCTGTCTATTCTCTTTACTCCTATTTTTAGGTGATTTTGGTTGATTGCGGACTGTTGGCATTCAACATTTGGTAAGACACTCCGGAGATTTAGTCAGTGCCCAGTTATTTATTTTGTTAGATGCTCTACACCGGTATTCTTGTGAGTATTTAGTTCTGTATAAATATTTGGTATTTAAATGTGATTTCTTATTTACAAGCATTTTATTAATATGAAATTGTTGTTTTAAAGAAATTTGAATTTCTACTTTATAATTTGTATTTAATGTATTTAGTTAGGATTTGAAATAAATTAGTTTTAGTTCTGTTCTCCAAGGCATATGTGAGATGGGTCAGGCTCCCATAGACGTTTGCCTCGTATGCCGGTCATGGTCCGAAAACAGGTCGTGGCAAAGGTGGTATCAGAGCATTAGGTTTTGTATTGCCTAGGACGATTGTGGAGCCTAGGTATTTTTGATTGAGTCAGTTTGATTTGCCTCTGTATACTATTCTGATTGATATCGTGGTACCGTGACAATGGTCGACATTTTGATTTTGCATATGCATTTTGTTTTTCAGTTGCATTCATGGATATGATTCATGTTAGGGGTCGCCAGCTTGGGCCACCGCTAAGGGCGGTGATCGTTTTGTAGCAGACCTGAGGGATTTGCAAATTTATTTGGAGGTTGAGGCATCATCTCATTTGCGACCGTCTCAGTGAGCCCCGCAGGCAGACGTTTTGAGGTCAAATGGAACCAAAATAGGATAGAAACCGATTTGAGGTTTGATATGTTGAGTGAACAAAGAGTTCGTGCCATGATCGAAATTATGGTCTTTTCAGATATTCGTATTTTGGGAAATTTGAGAAATAATGTATTGATATTTAATCTGTATTGGAAATGATTTGCGAGACTAATTCGAGGATTCAATATTAGGAAATAAATTGTACTATAGGATCGTTAAGCGCAGAAGAGCTTAAAAATATTGCTAAGTATGTTATGTTTGCAGAAATCGCGGATTAGTCCACCATTTTTTTCCATGATAAGTTTGAAACAAATTTCTGTGGTTTATTGGTCTTAGATTTGTAAGATCTGAGATTAGTTTTCATGATGCGTAAACTGTTTGGTGTTAATTGTAGTGAAACAGTACTCAGAGTACTTAAGGCTTTGAAATACTAAGATTTCAGATAATGGAACCATTTATGGATTTATCTGTCGTTATGAGAAGAGATTTAATAATTGTTGTTTGGGGGTCGATTGGTTGAATTAAGAATTGTATTGATATCGATATTTTGATCCTGTTGACTTTGAGAATATACAATATATGATAATGGGAGGTTAATCCTGAATGGATTAGTGAAGTCACCTAATGGTGAAAGTAGTATGCAGTTATTTGATTTTGCGATAAAATCATTTGGTGATTTCTTTGACTTCGGTGATAAGTATTCTTAGTAAGGATTAAAGAGATACGTGATTAATAATTTGGTGACAAATTCATGTGACTACTTTTGTGATCTCTTTGATTCGTTTAATGATTTCTGGTAATGATCTTCGGTATGATCATTTCGGTGATCGATAAATTCGCTTGGGGTTAAATGATAATGATAAGAATTTTCTAGTAAAACTTTTGGAATTAATTTGGAGTCAGTTTACAGATTGATTAATGTGGTAAGTAATCATGATTTTCGATATGATCAGGGGTCGATTATGAGTATACAGATTAACTTACTAGTTTGACTCGATTTGGAGTATGATAATCAAATATAGTTGATGTACGCTTTGGAGTACGTGTGATATGACTGGTTATTACAGCTAGTGGCATCATCTTTGGTGTTCTTTGATTTTAGATAAATCAAATTTGAGATTTGTGATTCGAATTGGAGTGATCTTTGTTAAAACGATTTGGCCTTGCGGATCTAATATCATTCTTTGCAAAAGAATGTAGAAGTAATAGGTAGCTTCCCATGATTATAGGTTGAGAATATGAGATGATATTGGGTTTGAGAACTCAGGTTTGAAATATGGATTTCATGCCTTGTTTGTTTGGGAATGTATGGAATGATTAATTGATTTGATTTGATTCGACCTTAAGAATTGTGTATTAGCATATCACTTCTGGAGTGCTTATGCTACCCTTGTTAGTGACGTTGGGACTATCCCACTTTTCTTTGACCTCTGTGAATGCAGATCAAGTTAGATCTGTTTTACGTATCTAAAACCAAATGCTTCTGTCAGAGCTTTTCTTTTGCAGTTTGACTCATCGATTGATTTGCCTTCATTTTGCTTTGTATGTTGGGTCAAGTATCAGAACCCATTTATATTTAATCTTTAGGGAAAACATTGAGTTTGTACTATCTGGCATTTGATTCGTTGAGCTTTAGGCATATTTCTTGTTTCCTTATGTTTTTTTACATTTTGGTATCTCCAGATTCACTCCATGTGTTGTTGTCGCTGCCAGTCAGGTTAGACTTAGCCTTCCTCCATGCTGGAGCGTTTGTGATTGTTTCGTTGGAGCAACATTTTGGTTAGGTCGTTGGATGACTATCCGCACCTATTTGATTCAGCTGACTCTTAGGTCAGTATTTGATAGTTGGTCTTTGCATTCTGCCTCTGCACCTACAGATTTTGGCACCTTCTGCATTGTCTGTTTGCATATGTTACACCATCTTTGGCATGCACGCACTTCTGAGTTTGAGAGAGCATGAAGCTCTATTGGATTTATGATTCGATAATCGAGATTATCTGATGAACTACGAAGCTATGATGTATAATCGAGATTTGGATTTGATATTTGTTAAGAAAATTTTGAGCTTGACCAAGTTGAGTGTCGATTCTTACCTTGGTGATTGGTGTCGAGGATTTAGATTTGACTTTGGATTAGAGACTTAGGTTCGATAGCGGCTTTGATTTGTTTTGTTTTGAAATTCAAATTCAAAGACGAATTTCTTTTGAGGGGGAAAGTATGTAATACACCGTCCAATTGTGACATAACTTCTGTAGCATTCTGATCAGTCCTGATTTGTTTTGTTTGGATTGCGATCCTGATGATTGGTGTTTGAGGTATTGATCTAATGTTTCAGGACGTTATCGATGATGTTTTTGTAAGGTCGGGTGTTGCTAAGTCTCATGAATGATCTGGAACAAGTTTGAAAGCAAGAGACATCAAGTTTGAGGGATGTTATACTGAAGACGTACGTTGCAAGTTTGTAAAACATTCGTTATATGGGTTTGGCCAAGTATGATCGACGTATGTCATGGTTTGTGAGACGTATGTTAATCTTATGCAAGACGTATGATATCATTTTAAAGACGCACGTTGTGGTCTGGTTACGCGAGACAATAGCCATTGGAAGCTAACCAATGTACTTTGTTACTTGAAGACGTATGTTATGTGAGCATGAGATATACGTTGAGGTTAAGCAAGACGTACGTTGCATGTGTAAATGCTGAAAACACCGTTCGATCTGCAGTGGTTTAAAACCCCCAAACCGATGGGTTTTCGCCATTTTCTGCCTCTTTCACTCAAGACTCTCTCAAGATCACTCAAATCTCTCCCACATTGTTCCCTTTTCAATCCTAATAGACTTCTGAGGTAAGATTTCACTTATTTGCTTGATTTTTTCATCATTTTCGCATTTAATCTTTGATTTTCTTTTTGGTTCGAAATTGCTAGGGTTTTGAATTTCTTGTTGATTCCTAATGTACGAATGCTTGAGGATGCTAAAATAGGTTAGAAGGGACTTGAATGAACTTGATTCAAGCTTTGAATTAAAGGATTTGATGAGTTTTTTATGGAACTAGGGTTTAGTTCGGTTTTGATCGATTTTGTGCAATTTTGTTGTGATATGGTGAAATGGATTTTAGATTCATTTTCAGGAGGTCGATTAGAGTCAATGTGTATGATTGGTTTCGATTTTCATCGGTTGAATCAAAAGTTAGACTATTTTGGTAATTTGCCTTTAAAGGACCAAATGTGATATTTGGTGTTTTGAGGATTAAAATGGAATTTGGAGTATGTTTTGGATTAATCTGAATATTTTGAAATAGTTGTTGACTAAATGGTAATTTTACAAATTTGAGGGACTGTACTGAAATTTTACATGGATCCCCATTTTTGAGGTTTTAGTGATAGATCTTCGATCGAAATAGGTTTTTGGGGATTTGAGTATGCATATGCATTTCATGCATTCTGTATTGTCATAGTATCACAGTTTGACAATTTTCTTGTAATAATTGTTTCAGTTTTGTATCCCGGTCAGCGAGGTTAACCGACCGTGGTGGTACGTGATTGGGCCATTCAGCTCGGATTACCAAATGAGTGAAATTGCATCTTCAGACGCATAGGTTGTGTCTCTTAAACTTATATAATTTTTTTTGTGTCAACACCTTTGCATAATTTGAAAATTACTAAAGGATCGGTAAATCCTAAAATTTGACTTATGTAGGAAACCCGTTTCTGAAATTTATTACGCATCGTAATAGATGTTTTGTTTGGGATTTTTGATGGTTTCTGAAATAAATATTATATTTTAATATTTACTAAGATTTCGGTAACAAACCCTTTGTTTTGAATTTTAAGGTATACGTTATTTAGAAAATGTTCTATTTGAATTTAAGAATATTTTATGCAAGATGTGTTTCTTTTTGGAATTAAGGGTGTTTCGGAATAAATACTCTGTTAAGCGTTTTGAGACATTTTTGCTAACAAACGTTTCGGTTAAACGTTTGATATGTTTGAAGAACAAGATGTATGTTCGGCATGTTGCCTGTTTGAATAGTTTTAATTAAATATTTGCATACGTTTTCGGTACATACTTCGATATGGGACACCCATGTTACGGGGGTAAACGTAACATTTGGTATACCATACTGAGAACTCAGTTACCAGAGTAGTGGTAACACTCAGCTATCAGGGTAGATGGTAGCGTGCAGTTACTAGGGTAGGTGGTAACCCGTATGTAGCGCAACACACGTGACCATTTTCTGGTGGCGGAGTCCACGCATGAGACATTTTAGTGGCGGTGGTCCACATATGAGATACTTCAGTGGCGGAGTCCATGTATGATCTAGAGTTTTGATACTAGTCCCATATCATATCGTTTTGGCACGAGATACGTTGGTTGGATACCAACTTTAGCGAGTCTGTGTTATTGCTCATTTTTTCGTGGTGTATTGTTCTATGAGCCTAGTGAGGCATATCTGTTGAACCAAGTTTGGTCTACATGAAAATTCCCTCTAAGTTTTGATGATTTAACAAAATAGTTGAAAAAGTTAAGTCATGCACTTTGACAAAGATAAAGAAATTCTGAAGTGTTCCAGAATGGATAGAATGCGCATAATATCATATACTATACGCACAGTACCGTGTAAATCATAAGACATAATGGTCCAATTCTCTTTGTGCGTGTTATACCAGAAGGAATCGACGTAGTAAAAAGGAAATTCATTCAGGTCGCATAGGGTTAAATGCTTACACGGTCACTGAACTACTAAGAAATATTCAGTAAAAGCACTAAAGTGATTTTTTGTTCAAGAAAGTCATTGAACTGATTTTTTTTGTTCAACAAAGTCAGTCAGATTGCATGACTCAGCTTTCACCACCATCTGTGCATGCAACCATGCCACATCAGAAATTCAAAAAGCACTAATGACATGTGACAAGGCAGAAATTCAAATGGACAAGTGTTAACACAAATGGACTGATATGGCACGATTGCATGCACAGGTGGTAGTCAAAGCTGAGTCATATGGTTTGAGTGACTTTGTTGAAATAAAAAAATCATTTTAGTGACCATCTTGAACAAAAAAACACTTTAATGACTTTACTGAATATTTCTTGGTAGTTCAGTGACCGTGTATGCAATTAACACGGTGGCATACTATGCGTGCAGTATGGAATACTATGCGCGTAGACAATTTGTGAATTCAAACTGGAAGGAAATATGTGTGTAGAAGGAAAGAGCTTTATTTTCTTACTATGCACGTAGACGGGTATGACAGACTGTTTCCAGCAAGCGACAATTTATTTTATGTTGTTATATGTATATGTCTATGTTTATACCTGTATGTGGTATTTTTAAATTATTTTCAAAGAAGTCTTTGTGAAGCACGTATGAGGAGGTCTAGAGTATTTTCCCACACTGGGTCTAACCCCCTTTCATTTCTCTGTCTACTATTGATTTTATCTTCCAGGTATACAGATTTTGGCTTTGGCATATATTCCGCATCTTGGATACCAGTAAGGTGTATTTTGGGTTAGTGACGCCCTTTTGATCGAGCTCTTATGTATTCATGTTAGAGCTCTACACCGGGATATTGTCAGATTACTGAGTTGTCTTTATACTTTGATGTATTTTGATATATTATGATTTATATATATGTTTGAATATTTTTTATCTACGATATATGTTTATTTTATCGTATGTTCTAAATAATAAATGTTTTGATTAAGTAAACGTTTTAATCATTTGAATTTGGGTAGTATGTTATGATCTATGAGGTTTGTGCAAGATGAGTCGGCTTTCATAGACGATTCACCTCGTAAGCCGGTCGCGGACCCAAAACGGGTCATGATAATTAGAGTGATTAATTAAGTGGAAATTGGTTAAAAATCAAAATTAAATTGGAATAAAAAAGAAAATGAGTGACATGTCATTTGGAGCAGTTTGGCATGCTACATGTTGTTTGGGTAGGGGAAGATTGTCGTCCGCGTGGTGAGGTTGTCGTCTGGGAGTTGGTTGTGCTGAAACCCGGAGAAAACGACACATCGTTCGACCCACTAGAGGTGTCGTCCGTGTGCTTCGTGTGTCGTTTAGTTGCGCAACACAACCACACTCACCAAAACGTCACCGTTTCAGCTTGTGCCCTAAAGTCAATAGCACCCATGCCTCTGAGCAACTCTGATTTTTGCCAGACTTTGTACATTTTTTTTCTCAGCCCATACTTATTCATTTTCTCCATTTATTTCATCATTTATTCTCTCCTGCAACTCCTCTTCAGAGCTCTCTTCATGTTTCTCTCCATCTTCATCGTCTTCTTCATTGAAACAAGGTGAGAATACACTATCTCTCCTTAGTTTATGCCTTTCTTCATTTTTTCATATTGAGCTTCTGTTTCATTTGCTTTGTTCATGGCTATGATTTACATTTGGCTTGATTTATAGGCAAGTTGTAGAGGTATTTTGGTTGGTTTTTAATGGATTGTGATATACAAAATAGGAGAGTGAAGGTGAGGAATCGAATGAGGAGTTTGTCAAGGTTGTTTGGCTAAAAAAACTAAGATGTTTGGACTGTTTTGAGGTGTTGTGGATTTCTAGAAATATTGGAGGATGGTGTTCATGTTCTATACTGTTGGAAGGAAAAATGATGAGGTTCGGTTCGGCTGAAAAATGGAGGAAAGTCGGGTTTCATTATTTAGGGACCACTTGGTGTAGTTTTAAGTGAAAAGGACCAAAACTGATATTTTCAAAATTTTGGAATTTTATGTAGGGACTAAACTTAATATTTTACAAGTTGGGTCAAATTTTTAGTTTTGAAAACTAGGAAGTGAAATTTGTAATTTTAAGAAAGTTTAGCCTAAATATGTAATTTTAGAAAAGTTGAGGATTTAAAAATAAATTTTAAATACTCTGAGGACCAAATAATAAAGCTTAAATATTTTAGGGACTAAGTTATAATGTTTTAAGTCTCGGGGACTAAAACGTAATTTTAGATTGGTCGGGGACCAAACTGTAATTTTACGTAGATTTTGAATTTTGGATTAAGAATGATAGAATATCATTTGAAATATATTTTTTGGGATCTTTTAAGGGTTTGTCCGAGCAAGCATTTGCATTGCATAGCATTTGGTACGGTCACAGTACCGCATTTTCGACTTGTCATTTATATATATGTTGATATATATGTAATTGTTTGTTCAGTTTCGTGTTCCTATCAGCGAGACCAGCCACCGATGAGTGGGGCTTGACTGACGTTGTGCACTTGGATTTCCAGGTGAGTGGATAGTAGTTTCAGACACATAGGATGTGTCTCGAAACTTCTATTACTTTTTTGTTGTGCTGGACATATGAATGAAATTGGAATAATATAAGGATTGACTAATTAATAAATCGGTTATGTGTTTATTAATAAGTATTATGTTTTGAAGTTTGATATATATGTATTATATATCGTTTTACGAATTATGTTTATTAATAAGTATTACGTTTTGAAGTTTCATAGATATATGTATTATATATCGTTTTACGAATTTGATATTAATCACATGATTTTATTTATACTATGTAATAGTATAACATGATTTTGGTTTTCTAATATGGGTTACCCGTGCTATGAATAGTAGTAGCCTTTGGTATACCAATGCATTGAGAAATCCTATCTACCAGGGATGCCATTAGCCATGTGTTTTGATCCAACACATGATATGATTAGTGATTGTTGGCAGAGCCCACATGATGTATGTTATTGTGTTGTACGCACACATTGATATGGTCCCATATTTATGATATATGTTTTGACTATGAAAAATTTTTCAATACATTTTTTCGTGCCTGTTGTTTGCTTTATCTGTGAATGTTTTGGAAAATGATTTCCGAACGCTACTATGTATTAGAGTGTGTGTATATATATATATATATATATATATATATATATATATATATATATATATATATATATATATATATATATA
>CAODLS014038397.1:0-11151 GCA_948243855.1 Flueggea neowawraea
CCTTTCACTACACCGATGCCTCCCACAGTTCTTCTTCCTACCACAAGGTTTGTCACACATAAAGTTTTCATCCTCTGCAATTGTTTTGTAGCATTCAACCGTGCGGGATGTTGACTGGCAACGACACTTCTGGGAGACCAAAACCATGCAAGGAGGACAATTACCAGAATGGCACACTTCTTTACAGTGGTGCATCCCACAGGGAAGGAGTTTGTCACATTTTTGCTCACAGGTTGGGATAGGATCCAAACAACTACTCCGTTCCTCCTGCAACTCTGTTTTGCCGCAATAGCATGTCTTCACCTTCCCTGGCATGAGGTCACATTCTCTGCAGGAACCCGGGTGGCATGTTTCGCCACATACATGATGTCCACATCCAAGAGTCTTTCCGCAGGTTGAATTGCAAGAAAAAACACCATCCTCATCTTTCACAACTCCCTTTACAGCTATATCCCCACATAGAACAACCTCCACCTTTTTCTTGCAAAAACACGGAGCATTGACAAGAATTTGACAAGGATCACAAGAACCCATGTGGCAGACCCGCTCACACCTATGACGCAAACAGTCAAGTAGCTTGTCACAACGTTGACCACAAGTAAGAACAGACTTCCTATCAGGGCATCTGGTTGTGATTTCTTTCTTCCCACAAGGACACAAACGCGATGGAGCAAATGCCTTGCATGGAGGGCAAGGACCTGGATGGCACTGCAAGACACAAACATGAGGACAAATATCCTCCTTACTCAAACCATTCCCAGGAAGCTCTTTCTCAAGTGGCTTCCCACATGGTTCTCCACATGAATGAGGGGTCAAATACAAATCAGAAGGTGGATCAACCCTCTTCCCACAAAAGCATACATATCTAATCTCCTTTGATGATGTAAGCTGCACTGCTTGACAACCCGGGCACCGCCAATTAAAACCTTGATTCTTCTCCGCCAAGAGGTCAACAGAAGTGGGGGCAAGAGCCCATTTCTTGATACAGTTCAAATGAAAAATGGAGTAACAGCTTGAGCAAGACCAAATGGATGCTGTCCTTCTCACCATATCATAACAAATCATACACTCCACGCTACCCTTTGAAAGTTTCTCTTGAATTTCTTGCACGAGCAGAGGTAAATTCAAGTCCTTAAATGCTTTCACCTCCCTCGTTTCATTCCTCTCTCTCTCCCGCTCCTTCTCCCTCCTCTGATTCGCGAACCTACCCAAGTTCACCCTTGAACCATTGACACTGCTTCTATGCCTATGATCCGGTGGAATGGAGGCATTCTCAGAGCTCTCACCACTTCCATTCACATTTGAATCAAACCTAGGCGATTGATCCACAACAACAACAGATGACGATCCTCTTGGTACCCACGTTTGGCGGACTGCTTGATTTGAAAATCTAGACCTATCCCCCCTTTCATTTCGGGCTTGATAGCTCATATTATGTGATGATAAAATTCTAGAACTTGAACCGTCGGTCGACACGGATAACAAATGATAACCACAATCTGTACAACAAAATTCCAGCAGAAATAATTAATGTTCCAGTATAAACCGACTCCAAACAAATCCAAAATCAAGAAAACTAAACCTTAACAACGCAACATCCACAAACAGTGACGAACTAATCATCAATTCAGAAAGACCCTACCCACTAAACAAAACCCAAAACTAAAAAGAACCAAGATGTCCAAAAACCATTTACATGTTATCCATCGCAAAAAAAATCATCCAATCACAGCGCAGAAACGTAAAAGAGAAGAACCAAAAAGACAAAACAACAATACTGAACAGAAGAAAGAAACAGATGAAGAAAGAGCAGAAATTGTACCTGCTTGATGATCCAAAATAAAAGGCGTCGGTCTCTCTCTCTCCTGTGTGGTGTCTAAAGAAGGGGCAGTCTCTTTTCTCTCTTCTTGCAGGAGAAACTGACTCGACACGATGAGAAATCGACGGAACTTTGAGGCTTTTATATCAGAAAAAGAGTCGGGCCTTGGCGTGGGCTCGAAGATTTTTTCTTTTATTTATTTATTTATTTTGACCGTCTTTTTCATGTGCCGCACGTGTGTGCTTGCTGCCCACTCCACCGCCTCTCAATTTTTTTTTTCTTTATTTTTCGGTTTTGATTTTTGGATTGAGGATTTTTTTGTTGTTTGGTTTGACAGAAAACGCATTTTTGTGCGAGCACCGACCACTTATGCAGCAATTTGATATTTTGGTTGGGTCAACTGAACCTAAAAAAGAAAAATTGGAAATGTCTAAAGAATCGCAGTATCGAACTAATATTTTGGTTCGATTCAGTTGATTAATTGTCGATTTTCATTTTGATATTTTTGGTTCGATTCTGTTGATTAATTGTCGATTTTCATTTATATTGGACCTGAAGTCTTGGAGAAAATCGCATCGTACGTGAATCTAATGAAGAAATATGTAAATAAGTATGACACCACATTTTTATGTACTAGTTATAAATTCTTTACACACTCTACTATTCTTTCATGCAGGACTCTTCTTCATTCACACTCATTTTTTCCTAACAACTTAAGTTTTAAAATCAGGGTTGAGTCTTCTATTTTAAAGCAATGCAAATTTCATTAGTTAAGAAAATCTACATACAAAGAATGTAATAGAGAAGGAAGAAAACAATCCCACTCCTTAGACTTGATATAGAACTTGCTACTCTAACTAATTCGTAAGCAACAACATTCAATCTAGAAATATAAATAATTGACATTTTCCATAGAGGGAAGTAGTGATTTATAATCATCAATTACGAGACCAAAAACCGAATAAGATGAACTACCATTGACAGCTTGCATAACCAATCGAGCATCAGAATCCACTCCAGTATAGCAGATCCAATCCGGTTGTTTAATAACCAATATAATGCGCATATGCCAAGCAAGTGTTTCTGCAGTTAGAGCACTCTAAACATGTTGAGAAACTTGAGATGAACCAGCGACCATTATCCCTCTAAATTTCGAAGCACAAGACCCACGCCTACTTGATGAGAAAAAGGCATTCCAAGACGAATCAATAACTCCCTTGAACATTCCAGCTGGAGGTTTGGTCCATACCAAACTATTGCGATATCGATTAACTTGAGAATCCAGACGAAACATGGCTTGTAACCATTGTTTAAGCAAAGAGTGCGAGTAAGCGACCACTCGGCCTATTGACATGACTTTTGCTTCCATACAAGTTTATTTCAATGGTGCCAGATGCAGTAACATAAGAACTTTAGCACAAAAGATTTTATCTTGACAAGACAAAATCAGATTAAACCAATCCATCATAGCATCTAAGGAATCCTTAATACAATCCAAATTAGCATTATCCCATACCACATGAACAGTTTGAATCCTGTCTCTACCATTAAATGTATAGAAAAAAAATGTTCATCGACATATATGACATCAAAATATAAAAAGTTTTCAATTGGTTTTCGTTATGCCGGGTTATTAACTATGTCATCCGGATTAAACTCCGACTCACTATTTTTTATTCGCCGTTTTGCATTTGAAGTGACTAAAATCCAGATCAACAAACAAAATAATAACAAAATTAAGTCCATTCAAATCAATTCACATAGCAATTATAAACACATATAATTAAATTTTTAACAAACACAAATAATGCATTCCAATTTATACATCGATCAACCCACATTATAAATCTAACTATGCAACAAAATTAAATCATCTTGTCTTCGAAATAATCAATCAACTAAATACATATTTTTTTTACAATTAAACCTACAAAAAATTATGTGAGAATTTATATTATAATATTTTTACTTTTAAGTATTCAATTATGTGTATAATTTTCACAAATCCGTAGTAAATAGTTATAAACAAATCTATAAAAAAAATCAAAACGAACGCTAAAAGATACTAGAGTTGAAAAATGAAAATGAGAGGTAAATGAAAAATTCAAGAAAAGTAAAATTAGGAGCTTAATTAACAAAAAAAAAGTTTAAAGATTTAAACTGCTAAAATGGTAGAGTGCAAGGAGCAAGGGCCTTGTCTCCATGGGGCTCCGCCACATTCAAGAAGAAGATGAGTAGGACTTTTGGGAAAAGAACCACGTAAAGGACATATCTCATCAACCTGAATACCATGAGAAATGAGACGTGAGGAGTTGGAAGACAATTTTGATATACCCGCTAGAAAAAAAAATGTTTTATTTTTGGCAGAATCTACAGATCCCAGAGTTGGCACCATACAGGTTAGGACGGAACAGATTGAATTTGCTGTAGTTGACAATACCCACTTTTGACCGAATAGACATCTTAATCAGGGTTTGGTCTTCTTTAAACAATAAAAATCTTCTGAAATTTTTTTTGGAGAAGCATTTTAGTTTAAATTATCTGTCAAGATAAAAACATAGTACATTAAAAAATCAACATAGAAGGTATACAAAACTCAATGTGCCTTCATTATTACTATTGGTAAATTATATATATGGGCAGACGAAGAAATAGGGATGGAGCTAGAAGAATAGTTTGGTGAGAGTCGGACAATAAATAGAGTGATTGTAACAAATTTGATCATTGTAATTTTTATGGCATCAAAATGACTAGCATTAGAATTGAATGGAATTCATACTTTGTGTCCAGGAATGACGATAAGAGCTCCACCACTGAAGGTTTGAGCTTAGGATTCAATATACAATCCGTCGTTCACAGACGTTTCAGGACCTTCAATGTATAATTTACACCTTCGCTTTATCTTCTATTTTTTATTTAGCTATATATTTCGATGCGTTGTGTTTTCATTTTAGAATTGAATTAATCAGTGTTTTATATGAGATAATTAGCTAGAGAAGCAAATTATTAGCTGAGAAGAAAATGACTAGCATTAAATTATGAAATTAGACTACTAATTTTATTGAGTTTAGAGAAAAAATTATATTAAATAATTATATCTAATAAAGGATATATTATATATATTACATATGATATACTATACGTATTACGATATTAAGTAGGACGAAACGATTCTCTATTCTGTGACGTGACACAGAACCAATTGAATAGACAAAGGCTTGCGCCACATGATTCGCAGAATACCTGAATTGGTGAACATTAAAATTAAGAGTCAGTTTGGTGCTAAGTTTACATTAAAAAAAATGGACTAAGGGGTTGTTTTCTTAAGGCAGTTGCGACAGCACCAAATTTAAAGAAGTTAACCCAACATAGGGAAGGATACTAACAACCTCTCGTTGTATCGAGAATTCGAGGCGGTTGTCAAACACCTGCCCCTAGTCATAGAAACTGTAGAGGCAAAAGTATAACAACCTCCATTAGAATTGAAGATATTAGAGATATTGTTTAGATGATTGCCTCTAGTACACATGGTTTTCTAAAAGCACTTCGAATTCGTATAAAAAATAAAAGTTTAACAATAAACTTTTAAAATATTTTACTTAAATCAGTGAAACAACTCTTGAACTTATGAATAGCAAATTGTTTTAATTGGAAAAAGTGTAACTTCAGTAAAATTGGTGTTGCCTCCTTCCAAATTAAGTTCGGTACATACTGTTTAAATCACCACTAGTTGAAGAAATCAAACCAATGACCAAACCATATCTTTTCACCCCAATCGACTTGGTCAATAAATGAGCAATCCACAAGAATGAAGATCCTAAAAGGTTTTGAGTTTGCAATCAAACTCCTTTGAGGAAGGCACTACCATCAACAAGCCATCAAAGTTTAGTGATGCAAACTATACTTTATGGGAGAATAGGATAATGATCTTTATCAAACATCAAGACATTGAGATGTGAAAGGTGATTGAGAAGGGTTCAAGGATTCCAAGAGACGAGAATATTGGTCAAGTGAAGAAAGAGTTGGACCCTTCTCATCATAGTCCAACTCCAAATCAATGCTAAGGTTGTTGAGGTTATGCAAATCATATTATATGCTCTCACAGTTGAGGAGACAAATGGAGTTTCATTTTCCCAGAGTGCCAAAGAGATATGAGAGTTACTTGAGGTCACGCATGAAGGTACCACTCAAGTAAAGAAAATTAAGATCAACACACTAATTCATGGCTATAAGTTGTTTATCATGAAAGAAGGAGAATCAATTACTTCCTTGCTTAATAGGTTTTCCAAAATCATGAATGACTCGACTTTACTTGGAAGACACATGGAGGATAGTGAAAAAGTGAAGAAAATCTGGAGGTCATTTCCAAAGGAATAAGATTCCTAAGTCATGGCAATCATGGAACCCAAGAATCTTAACAAATTGGACTTTAATATTTTGGCTGAATCTGTTATATTTTATGAAATCGTATTAAAGACAAGAGAAGGAAGGCCCAAGCAAATAGAGAAAAGCATATCATTCAAAGCCAATGCATCCATCAAGGAAGAAAGTGAAGAAGAAGAGGAAGAGAGTACGATGAAGAGCTTGACTTCTATGCAAAGAACATAAGGAAATACAAATCCATGATGGAAGAAAGAAGAAGAGAGATTAAGAAGGGTTCAAAGGATAAGTACAAAAAGGGTAAATGCTACAACAAGATTAGTGAAAAAGTTTCAAAAAAATTTGGAAAATCGGGACATTATGCTAAAGATCCAAAGCTTCAAGCTCCAAACCATCCTTTGAGAAGGCTAAGAAGAAAGAAGTCATTATTTCCACTTAGAGTGATGGAGAGGTGGATGATAAATCCAATAGAAAAGACGAGGTGAATATTGCTCCTGTGATGATGAAGCAAATGGGATAAGTGAAGACATTAGAATCACTCCACATAGGGGTGAATAGAGTGATTGGTTGTTTTGTAAATTTCCATAAAAATATAAATACGTAAAAAAATAGTTAGTAATAAGAATGTGTGTGTGTGTGTAAGTGTAAATAAGCTAAATCAAAACAAAGATTAGGGAAAGAGATCAAAAAAAAATTTATAGTGGTTTGGTGGTGCCTATATCCACTTTTCAAGCTCCAAAGAGTAGGGAAAGAGATCAAACACAAATTTATAGTGGCTTGTTGTGATTGTAAAGTTTGATCCACCTTAACATCTCGAGCCTCCGTTTTGGACATGAATTGCATTAGGAGGTCCTCCAAAGAAGGCTTTTCATTTTGGGTATGTTGTGGGGGTGGTGGATGGGGTTGATTTTGTTGGTAGGGTGGTCGAGGTTGTAAGTTTGAGAGTCTCATCAGTTTAGCTTGGTTTGGGTTTTGGTCTTTCCAAGAGAAGTTAGGGTGGTTGCGCCAACCCGGATTATAAGTGTTTGAAAATAGATCATTCTTTGGTGGTGGGTTCTCAAAACCTCCCATCTAATTCACTTCTTCCATCCCGGTATTCATTCTTTGACCAAATCCATAAGTGTCATCACTATGCCCCATCACTCCACAAAAGGAACATTATTATCTAGTCATGACTTCTTTATTCATCAATAAATTCAACTTCCTAGACATTTCGACAATTTGAGAAGACAACTCAAAAGAAGAATAAGCGGTTGCCTCATAAATACCAGCTCTTCTCCCTATCACCGCTTTTTGTTGTGAATTGGTAGCAAGCATTTCATAAATATCATACACGTCTTCCGTCGTCTTGTCACCAAAATAACCTCCTGATGCGGTGTTAACTAGAGTTTGGCCATGCATTGTCAATCCGTCATAGAAAAATTTTGTGAGCAAAACCAATGAAAATTGGTGATTAGGACATTGACTTAAAAGTAATTTGAATCTCTCCTAGGCTTCGTGGAAGGGTTCTCCCTCCATTTGACAAAATAAGCATATCTTATTCCGCAACTCAACGTCTTTTGAGGCGAATAATATTTTATCATGAACTTTTCGTACACTTTGTCCTAAGTTCCTAATGAACCCTCTGGAATATTTATCAACCACGTATTGGCCCAGTCCTTCAAAGTGTATGGAAAGCATCTCATTCGAAACTCATCCTCGATCAAACCATGTAAAGGAAATGTTTGAATGGTTGTGTAGAATTCCCCCAAGAATGTCAATGGATCCTCTTATGGAAAACCATGAAATGAAGGTAAGATATTGAAGTGAATGTTCTTCAATTCATAGTTTCGAGCCGTCGGACTCAAATGAATGTGAGATGGTGAAACTCCAATCACCGGCCTTTGAATGTCTCTCATGCTCATATGCATCGGCATTTGATTACCAAAGCCACATCCCGGTAGTTGGTCCACTCTCGCCTCATCATCATGAGCATCTCGAGGTCTACATTTGTTTGCCATTCTTTTCCTTTGTCTATTAGCTTGATTTGCTCTTTCAAATCTTTCAATCTCCAGAATCAAAGGAGCAAGCTCGTCGTTATCTTGATTTGCTCTATCTCCCAAACTTCGAGAATGCATTAATAACATAAATCTCCTGCAAATGCAAAGTAAAACAAATAATTAAACAAAAATAAAAGAAAAGATCACAACTAGCAATGTCGTCCCTGGCAACGATACCAAAAAATTGATCGGGTCTATCACAAGTGCACGATAGTTGATGCAATAATAAAAACCTAAGGAGTAATACTAGGGTGTCGAAACGACATGGACATGACTTAATGTGATCGATTCTTGAGAGAAAATAAAATGCACAAAAGTTGATTTTTATATTTTTGAATGATGAGAAACGGAATAAATGAAACAAGTAATAAAACAAACAATGTAAGAGACATTAGGACCTTCGAGACTTCGACCAAGACTCCTATTTACTACATTTATGAATGGGTTATGGGATTGAGTGTTCTTTGGCTTTTATCTCCTAAAGCTTTTCTTAAGTTCATTTAGGCTACGTCTACATTTATCAAGAAGGGTTCTTTCGGCCTCATCTAACTAAATTAGATTCATTAGGTTCATTTTAGGCGTGAATATATCTACTACACAACCTAACAAGTTTAATACATGTCAACCTCACCTAATCTTCTCCTTTCGGTCCTTCAACTAGGCTTGTTAAAACTATCATTATGGTGGCCAATCACAACAATAGTCAATTCATACATGTCATTAAATCAAAACCAACAATGACTACAAATATGGAATTCAAACACAACACAATCTCTACATATATGTCATTCAAGCACAATATATAATCTAGAAATATGGCAATGAAAGTACAAACCCCATTCATAAATATAGAAAATAGAGATTAAGGTCTACATCTCTAAGTCATAACAAAAGTTTTAAGCTACCATGTTTATGTTCAACAAAATAAGACAATAAATATCAACACAAATCATGGTAGCAACTAAAGATAAGAAGAGAGAAGAGACAAAATTGGTGTGGATGACGTCTCTCTCGGTGATCTTCAAGAGAAATCTCTAAGCTTTAGGTCCAATCTCCTTCTCTTTCTTTTAAAACCTAAGTAGTATTCTTAGAAATGAAAGAAACAAAAATAAAATGGTCTTTCAAGTGTTGAAAGACGTAGGAAATGTTGTTAAGAGGGGGTATTTATACCCTTACACGTGTCATAAAACCCTAGTAAAAATGTTCCAAAAAATGCCCTAAGTGTATGTCTTTTGTCCACTAAAGGAATCCCAAACCGCCATTGTGTTTTGGCATTTTTAGCACCTCACGGCTGTGAGTTTTGGAGGTCACAGCTGTGAGTTGCTCCTGCCCATAGTCACCGCCATGAGGTGCCAAAACTCATGGTCATGACCTTGCTTTGACCTCCCCAACGGCAAATCGAGAGACACGATCTTTTTACCCTTTGAGCCGGTTTTCGTTGCACTTTCTTCCATTGATTTTCCAAATTCAAAAACATGTTTTCCATCCCTTTTTCATCCCATTTTAATCCAATTTCATGCATTCCTCATTACCCTACACAAAACACAAAAATTGTGTAAATTCACCAATAATCAAGTACATTAAGGGTAAAAATGTTATACTTTAGTGCTTGAATTGTTATGTGAATTTAGGATACATCAAGTATGGGAAAGGTTTGTTGCGAGCCTTAGAAAACAAAATTTTAAGGGCTTTAGAGGTGTGAGCCTTGAGAGAAATCAACCATGGGTTATTCTTAAACCGAAATCAAGTATTGTAAGAGTTTTCATTTAACTTGAAAATGAATGTGGCTTTGGAGGTGTTGAGCTGAGAATCAACCTCTTTGTAATTGGCAGGGCCGTCTTAAGGCCAATTGTGGCCTTAGGCAATAATATTTTAATAATCTTTAATGACATAAGATAGTACCAATAATATTTTAATAATCTTTAATGACATAAGAAATATTATATATGATTAAATTTGTTTTCGTGTATAAATTAATGATTTTTTTAAAAATATATATTCACGTAAAGAATACATATTTATTTTAAATTTAAATATTCTTATATTGAATATGTATAGAGAAAATGATAAAAACATACATTTGAAAAATGAATTTATATATTTGTTTTATAAAATTAACCTTGCAAGTTTTATTTTTATTTTAATCATTATAATATTTATGAAAAGAGTTTATTTAAAAGCTAATACATATATTCTTATGTTGATTTATATAAAACAAAACTATAAATCTAAAACCATAATAAAAGAGTTAATTCATTCATTAGAAAATTGAAGTACTAACAAAAAGTATACCCATCTAGATCAAATAAACGAACTTTTGAGAGCGTTTCCAAACTAATCGAATAATTAGAGTTTTAATCAATTTCAGATACATTTTTGCTTTAAAAGACAACAAAAAATTAATTAAAATTTCTTAAATTTAAAATTAAATGATTAAATCAAATATGTATGGAAGATTTTACCAATGTTTTGATTAAAAGTTGAAGTCTTTTTTTCATAACATCAAATCGTCATTATAATTTTTTAGTCCCTTTTGTAAGCTCTTATATTATTTTTTCAAATTTTAGACTTATTTTGTAAGTAGATAAAATTTATTTTTTAAAAATATAATTCAGTTTACTTTAAAAAAAAAATTTAAATTTTCTAAAAGTGATTTTTATAGAGAACTACTATTTAATTTTATATTTTTGAATGATTTTTTTTTTTTAAATATGGGGTCCCATCAAAAAGTGGGGCTTAGGCACAAGCCTACTGACATGTGCCTTAAGTCGTCACTGGTAATTGGCCTTGTTGGATTGAGTCGTAATCAATCATCGAGATATAGTGAATTTGGAAAAATCCTAAGTGAAGAACTTAGATAGTAGATGTTGCAAGGTTGACCGAACTATTCTAAATATTGGTGTTTATTGTTTT
>CAODLS014040201.1:0-10522 GCA_948243855.1 Flueggea neowawraea
TCTTCTTGGTCTTAGCTCTCATACATACCTACAAAGATACATCAAACTTTTGAAATTGGTACCCAAGCCTTTTTGGGTCCTTTTGGGTTAGTAACCTTTAAGTTGGGTAAGATTGTTCCTTTTGGAACCCAAATCCATTTAAAACCAACATACCTAGGCTGCCTCAATTTGCAAGAGTAAGCATAATGACTATTAATGCCACAATAAGAACATTCATCATTCTTTGAAGATCTTTCTTTCACAAAAATAGTTTTTGAACTCTTTTTGGTTGAAAAAGGAATATAGTCTAAGAAATGCTTGTATAAGGATTATCTTTGAGAACCTAAGAGTTTCTCAAGGTTTTCCTTTCCATTGGTAAACTTTGTGGCAATGGATGAGAAATCTTCAACACTTTTTTTCAAAACATATTTTTCATTTACCAAAATCATGAGTGAGAAGAGATCCAAGTAGTTCTTCCAAAGGTAGCTTGTTGAGGTCATTTGCTTCAAGAATAACATCTTTCTTGGATGCCTAAGATTAGGCAATGCCCTCAAGATTTTTTTTACAAGTTCTGAGTTTGAGTATGTCTTACCGAGAGCTTTCAATCCATTTAGAATGTCATTGAAGTGGTCAAACATCTCTTGGATTCCTTCTCCATCCTTCATCTTGAAGAGCTCGTACTTGTGTACTAGAAGTGATACCTTGTTCTCCTTTACTTGAGATGTTCCTTCATAAGTGATCTCCAAGGTTCTCCAAATCTCATGAACAGTAGAACACTGCTGGACCTTGTTAAATTGTGTTTTGCTCAATGCACAAAACAAAATGTGCATGGCCTTGTTATTGTATCTCACCATCTCTTTGTCTCGGTCTGTCCATTCAGCTTTTGATTTCAAAATTTCTTCTTCATTTACTATCTTCACAGGAATATAGGGACCCGTCTCCATTGCATCCCAAACTTTTTTAGCTTCGCACTTCAAGAAAACCATCATTCTTGTCTTCCAATAGACATAATCACTGTCATCAAAGAAAGGAGCTTAGTTAGTAGCCAAACCTTCATATTTAGAAATATCTCCCATGGATGCCATTTTGGATCTTTTACTCAAGGTTGTTAGACCTTAAAATATTAAGCCTTAGCTCTGATACCAATTATAATCACAATATGGCTATCCAAGAGGGGGTAAATTGGATTTCTTGCTAAGTATAAAAAACATTTTTCAAACTTTTTACAATATTTTAAAAATTGAAATCAGTAGCTTATTCCAACACCCAAACTTAGAAACTGAAATGAAGATAAGCAAGGGATAGAGAAAACAAATCCATGATTTATAGTGGTTCGGTCCTCCTTGACCTACGTCCACTCCTTTAGCCTTAACTAGAGAATTTCAATCCACTATCACTTCCTCACTTACGGGTAGAGGAAAATCGTTACAACTTCTTGTATTTCAGGCTCACAAGACAACCTTTACAATTCCTTGTTTTTAGCTGGCAACAAGTAAACCAATACCCACTTGTTTTTCTAAGGTACCAAACAAGCAAACCTATTCTACCCACAAGCTTTACAACCATAGCTTGTTTACACAATGTTTAATAGAACGAGTATGATCTTCTCACACCAAATCTCAAAGCAAATAGCAATACAAAAGCTTAGTGATGTGTAAAAACTAGAAAACACTTAGAGAGAGAAAGTTTAGAATAAAATTTGTAAGTTTGGGCAACACTCTAAAAAATGTTCTCTACTTGCCTCTGGACTGATGAAGTCTATTTATAGCTTCTCTCTGAAAAATAGCCGTTGTGGGGCTTAAACAATCCGTTGTGATAAAGCTGCAACTTGTTAAAATTGCTGACCTCAGTCCTTACTATGCGTATAATACAAATAGTACGTGCGTAGTGTCCATTTCTATCAGAGTATTACGCATTGCTTTCCCTCTTCTACGTGCATAGTATGAATCCCAGTATCTACTGCTTGATTTGATCAAAATTCTGGAACCTTCTACGTGCGTAGCATTTATACTGCGATCGTAATACTATGGTTCTGCGTGCGTTCCATTATCTTCTATGGGCATAGATGGACCTCCAAGAGTACAACTTTGATTTGTCATGTGATTGCATCATATGGTGTCAGGGAATATTCAAATTTGAAATTCCCGAGGAGCGTCTCAGATTTGTCTCATCTCACTCAGATCTACATACGTAACATCGGTTCTACATGCGTAGAACGTGATTCTTTGACGTAATATGATCTGCCAGCAAATATTCTCTTTTTGAATTTCTAAAACAACATAAAAAAAATTTTCGCTTGCTGGAAACAGCCTGTCATACCCGTCTATGCACATAGTATCTCTTACTACGTGCATAGTAAGAAAATTGAGCTTTTTCCTTCTACGCATACTTTTCTTTCTAGTTTGAATTCACAGCTCGTCTACGCGCATAGTATTCCATACTGCATGCATAGTATGTTACCTGAATGAATTCTCTTTTTATTACGTGGATTTCATCTAATATAGTGCGCGCAAAAGAGATTTGGATCATTCTGTCTTCTGATTAACACGGTAATACGTGCATAGTTTAAGGTATTACACGCATAATATCCACTCTGGAACACTTCAGAATTTCTTTATTTTTGTCAAAGTGCATAGCTTAACTTTTTCAATTGTTTTGTTAAATCATCAAAACTTAGAGGGAATTTTCATGTAGACCAAACTTGGTTCAACACAAGTGAGGAAGAATATTTAGTGGATTGAACTCTCTAGTTGAGCTAGAGGAGTGGATGTAGGTCAAAAAAGATCGAACCACTATAAATTGGATTTGTGCTCTCTTCCCTTAATCTCTCTCATTTAATTGCTTTGCATTGCATTTGATTATATTGTTGACTGTGGATTGGATCTTTAGAGCTTCCGCATTTACATTTTGATTTAAGTTTGAAAGAAAAACTTTGTTATTTGTTTTAGTTTGCAAAAGGACTTTCAACAAAGTTTTTAACTTGCTAAAAATTCAATTCACCCCCTCTTGGATTGGCATTCATTGCCCCCAACTGGGACTTACAAATGCGAGAAAACAAAGTGCAAGAGTTTCATCTTTGATGTGTGTCCCTCGCTGTATTGCTTCGCATATTTATACCGAGGCTTTTCAATGGTTATCTCCTTAGTTCTTGCTCCACGTTCTATGTGCACAACTATTGTTCCTTTCTTAACTTTCCACGCTGTGTAACCTCCACAATCTAGTAACTCCCCATGTCGAGTAACTTCATTGCCCACATGCGCGTCTTGCATTTAATGTTCATGGTGATGGCGTTGTTCGATTGTGACACGTGTTTGAGTCCCTTAAATGCACCTAACATATGCCCTGCTCGAAAGGACCTATCGAGTGGATTGAAGAGACGTGACTTACGGGTTGTAGAAAAAATAGGATATTTTCTTGTTTACCTACATTTACCATCATTTCTAGGGTTTTAATACTTATAAATAATCTTTTTCTGCTTCATTTATGTTTTCACCTACCTCTGAGCTTTGTATTCAATTTCTTCGTATGTTACCCAATTTCTTACAAATCTTTGTTCTCTCATTTCATTTCAATCCCTTACAACCACAAATTTTCAATGCCTTCCAAATCGACTTCAATGACTTCCAAATCTACCTCTAAAACTTCCAAACCCACATTTGAGTCTGACCTCCTAGTTGTCACACTAGTTGGGGACTGTGCGTTCCTTGCCTATCATATTTTCACCTCTTCCCAATCGTGTTTTATGTACGGCCTATTCCAAATTCCAAATTAAGAAATTCCGTTCATTTGTCAAGGGTCCGAGGAAGGGCCATTTTATACCGTGGGCCTCATCACTGATTTCCATATCTCTCAATCGCAGCTTACGAAGATGGTCAAACACTTTCCTGCCACGAAGAACAAGGGTCTTGCTCTGAGTGATAATATTGGGCGAATATCCACGATATACAAGTGGTTGAATGTCGCCCCAGGGAATTCAACGAATCCTCTTAAATTGTACCAACAGTAGGTGAAGAACCGAATCTCGAAGGCTTTAACTCCTCGCCAAGATTGAATGAGTATCAGTTATCTGGTGGACTACTCAAGCGAGAAATTTTCTTTTAACTAGCCTTTCATCAGCACATCGGTGATCTTTTGGAACCCCTCAATCGACCAATTCTAATTTCCTAAAGAGTGGATGACCATTACATTGCTCGACATAGCTGTTATTACTGCTACTTCCCCTGTGGGGACGTCCCTTCCTCTGACCATTTCTGAAGACCCTAAGGCGGCAATGGATTATTATCTAAACGGCTTCAAAGATCGCATGCCTTCTTTCTACTCAGCCCTATTCCCAAAGGATCTATTCGATTTATCTAATGATGAATAACTTTCTTATAAGGAAATTATTGATTTTTACTGGTACTTCATTTGTAAGTATGTTTTGGCTACAAAATCCAAATGCCAGAATAAGGGACTTCTCCCTTGGGCCATCTCTTTGGCCTTACATGACTCAGACACCTTAGTAGCTCTCGACCCGAGCTTACTAGCTCTCGTTTATAACAGTCTCTATGATGCTTCCCAAGACAAGCTTTCCTTGGCTAGCTTGCCATATTGGCTCGTTCAGAAGTGGGGAGAGGCATATTTCCCAATGCTACCATGGTCTTAAACCTTTCAAAGAAGCAGGAGTCGGGTACTCAAGTCTCGGTGGATAATTACATTTATTACCTAAGTAATTCTAGTGGCATTCAACAAAGGACTTCTCCCGAGGACTGGATCCCTTTTTCTCTCGACTTCGTTGATAACCCTGATTATCAAATCTTTAATGACAATCTTTTGGGCCGTGCTATTGGCGTTTGGAATTCCATTCTCAGTCTCTGTCCACTCCCTTTCCTTGTTTCCACTCCAAGTGGCTTCCACATATGTGTAGAGTTGTGTACTCCTAACCTCAGTAGTTGACACGACCCAAATCAGACTGTGACTGGCGTATGAGGAGAACTGTCTAAAGAAGCCTGACCCATCTCACACAAGTCTCAAAGTACAGAAATTAAATCCAAAATCTATAACCCAATATTATTAAACGATAAATAAATAGAAATTAGGTTTATTTTAAAAATATAGAATTTAAAAGTAAAATTTACTAAACTTGAAACATAACAAAATATTAATATATAGAAATATTTATAAACAATCATAGAAAATCAACAAAACCTACACCCACAAGTATCCCGGTGTGGAGCAACTACTAACAAAAGACAAACTAGGGTCCAGATAAAAGAGCACTCACTATTGATCTGAATGCCTCACTGAGCGCGGAAATCCAGATAAACACTATCCACAAATCACCTGAAAAACAAAACAAAATAAAAACAAACAAGAAAAAGAAAAGAAAGGGGTCAGAACCCAGTGAGGGATAACACTCCAGAGCATAAAATGTTTTAAAAATATTTTCAAAAAATACAACATACATGTATACTTTGTATACTATTTGTATACATACGTATATTTACAAATCGTACTTCAAAAATTCATTTCAAAAACATTCACAAACAAAACACTTAACAGACAGTCAAACTGTCGAAACTAAATAAATCAGATAAAATATTTTATTACCAAAATATTTACTGAAAGTAAAACTTTTATAAAACTTAACAAAATCAAAATCAGACAAAAAAAATTCAAAACAAATAACGATTTAAATATGTAATAATTTTCAGAATACATTTGCTAAAACATTTACAATCAGAGTAATTTACATACAGTCAAGCTTCAGAGGCACACACACACACACACACACATACACACACACATATATATATATATATATATATATATAAGACATAGACTATAGGACAAGGTACAGAAAAATATCTGGCAGACAAGATGGACTCTTGCCATCTGAAGCAAACTCGCATGTACTTGTACAGAGCACATAGTCACTACCTACCCTGATAATTGGGCCTTCACAATGGTATACCAGAGGTTACATTGACCCATGTAGCACAAGTGTCCCAAAGTCATAATATTTCTAGTAATCAAACCTGCAAAACAAACAGATATATATATATATATATATATATATATATATAATATAAAATATTTTTTTCAAAACAAAATACTTATCAGAAATATTTTCAGATGTTAAACAAAAATATACATCATAAATATATTGATGTTCATATAATAAAATTATTACAAACATAATATAATAATTTTTAAAAATATAAATCATAATAAAAATAGTAGATAAATGTATAAAGCAGAATTTATTTTGTAGAAACATATTTTTAATATCTATAAAAATATGTTTACCAAAAATCAGAAACAAAATACAAATTATTCTCTACAGAAAGTATCATTAAACAAAACATAATGTTTATTCAAAACAGAATATTTATTTCTAAAAAATATATTTAAACTCAGAAACAGAATACAAATTTTAGGAAATTAAATGTTAAATCCTGATGTATCAAAAAAATATAATTTTCAGAAGACACAACCTATGTGTCTGAAGCTGTCATCGTACTCACTTGGATATCCAAGCTGATAATCCAATCAAGTGCCACTAGTAGGTGGCGAATTTCGCTGGCAAGAACGAGAAACTGAAACAGACATATCAGACGAGCTCAAATGATACCGAGACTGTGACAGTACTAAATTTATGAAATGCATACGTTCGCTCAATGTCAAAAAATTTATTTTAATTAAAAATCTATCGCTCTCATCTCGATAATCGAATTCTACGTAAAATTACAGTTATATAAAATTACATTTTGGTCCTTGAGACCTCAAAAAATTATAACTTAGTCTCTAAACTTTTCAGAATTATTAATTCTCTAAATGTTTCAAGATTACAAATTAAACCTAAACATTTCTTAAAAATTACAAATCTAACCCGACTGAGAAATATCAGGTGTGGTCCTTTATGCACAATATCAAGTTCAGTCTTTCAATAATCCAAAGTCAGGGCAAATTATAGTTTTGGTCCTCTCGGTATGGAATCCCACTAAATGGTCCCAAATTCCGAACCAATCAAGACCCAACTGTTCTAACCATTCCAGTCAACTTAGAACTACTCCAGACACTTGAATCCATCATCGGTTCAACAAAAGAACAAACAGAATATCTAAATCAGTCCTTCCAATTTTTGGATCAAAACCCCCATTTCACCAATACATGAAATTCTCCAAAACTAAGCTTAATTTGTGTTTATTCAACCTTAGTCCATCATTACCCAACAGAAAACAAGTTCGAATCCATCCAAAAATCACTTGAAAAACGAACTCAAGCTCCTCCAAAACCCACTCCAAACCGTCGGCAAAATATGAAATAAAACCATGAATAAGCAACAAAAATCATCATTGAGTCATAATCTCACCTTAACTTGGAGAGAAGAGATGGTGGAGAGATGGAGAGAGGGTCGGGTTTTGAGTGAGGAAGAAGAGGAATGAAGAAGATGAAAACGAAGAAGAGAGAGAGAGAGAGAGATAAAACAAGTCTGTTCGGTTTAAAAATCAAACCAAAACGGTGTTGTTCCACAACAGAAGAAAACGGCGTCGTTTTCAGTTGCAACAGGACACACACTGACGACAGCTTCACGCCATGGACGACAGTACAAAAAACTCGCCCAAAATGACTTGTTGTTTACACCAAAAGCTGAACGACCTGTAGTTCGTTCCTATTTCTCTTTTCTCCCAATTTTCTTTCTTTTTCTAATCCCAACCAATTTTCACTTAATTTAACTCCTCAATGCACTTAAAAAATTTCATTAACATAAACAAAAATTTAAGACTCCAAAATATCATTAATTATTTAATTCATATTTCAAATTAAAAATAATCCTTCAAAAATAATTAATTCGAAAAAAATTTTAACGAAAAATTATCGCAATAAATAATCAGAAAAATCAAGATATTGTAGGTAAGGTCTTAATTGACTTTCATAGCAAAAGAGAGAAAAGAGGGTTGCACATGCAAGTCTAAAGAGTTACACACACAAATGTATAAGGACAAGAAAACAACTAGTTTTTCCGACAAATAATGGGAATGTTCAAGCTTGTTGACCCCTTATATTTATTTAATATGTTTTGATGATGACAAATAATGATAAATGATAAATAAGTAAATTTGGATTTAATTGCATATTTGAGATAAGCTAAATTTGGTTGATTGAATTTGAATGATTCATCAACTTGATGTGTTTCTCCATGCCAAAGTTGAATTCAATGTTTATTAATGTTTAAATTTATAGTTGAAGCATTGAGATTTAAATATGAATTTTGATGTCAACAAGAAAAAAGATAAATTGGCAAATATGGACATATTAAAAAAAAGTTTGGAGCTAATCAATATAAATGGGTTTTTATCTATTGATGTGTCTTCTTGGTGAGTTCTAAAAAGATTTGAGATATAAGTATGAAGCCTCAAAATATTCCAACAGTGAATCTGGATCGAAAAAATTGAGGCCCAAAAATAGTGGAATGAGGTGCTGTAGAATTAACTATACTGAAAGTAGAAGTTCTATTGAAACCTTTTTCAAACGAACAATTAACATTGGCAAATTAGATTTAAATGGCTATAATGATTACAAAATCAAATCCAATGGCTCCAAACTTTTTTCAACAATCAAGAAGACATTGTTTTGCTATAAATTGAACTCAAGAAACACAAGAAAAGGTAGAGAATTGATCTCCATTTGCATATTTCTTTCTAAGAGCTATTCTTATCAAAATACTTGTGTTGAACTAGTTTTTCTCTTTGAGCTTACATTTGCAAATTCAGTTGAGAGAGTGTTTAAGGTCTCCTAACACCCGTTAAGTTAGGAAAGTTGTGTTGGTTCTCGAACACCTATGAAGCTTGAGGTGGTTTAGGGAGTTTTCCGCCGTGAAGCAAATATTTGTATCTTTTGCAAAGAAGTAGATAGTAAAGAAAACTCTCAAATAAATACTTGGAGAATGGATGTAGACTTAATTAAACCGAACAATTATAAATCTCGGGCTTGATTTTTCTCTTTTCATAAGCTCTTTCATTATATTACTTTGTGCTTATATTGTCATTCCCTTCATCACTTTCAGTTTTGCAAAAACTTTATAAATCTAATTTTATTTTTGAAAAACCAATCCACCCCTTCTTTTGTTTGCTTATTCGGGCCAACAAAGGTGATGTCAGAAGAATGTTTGAATATTCAAAAATCACAAAGGTTTTCCTTGCACACACAATTGCTGACTTATGTAGGCAATTTTGGGAAGCAAAAACCGAGGTGATCTTTTTGTTTTGAGATGGAGCCATGTTACACACTTAAGGAAGTTGTGCACACAGTTATCTGGAATTATCAAGAGATGCGCACACGATTAGACAATGCGCACACGAATGAAGTGGAAGCGTTGACAATTGCGCATGTACGTAAATGGCATTTACGCACAGAATTCTGGCTTACATCATGTTCTTTCTACAAGGATTATTTGAGTTCCAAAGTATTGAAGCACACAATTCTGGCTTACATCACGTAATTATACCCCTGAAGCATTGAAGAGAGGTTAGAAACCTTGGGTATTCAATTGCTATTACATTTTTTCTCATTTTGTGTTCTTGCTTCTACATTTCTTTAGCCACCTTCTGTTATGTTCTTTATTTTCAATCTTTAGCCACATTTCTTTAGAAACCTTGGGTATTCAATTGCCATTATTCTCCCTCGACTCGTGAAATGAGGAGAATAATGGATTCTAAACTATCGACTGAGTCTTGAGGAAAGGACACAGGTAAAGGAAGACCAAATGGCTATAAATCGCTTTTTTTTTTTTGTCTTTCCTTCTATCTTTACATTTTCTTTATTTGCTTATTGATTTTGTTTAAATTTTGGGTACTTGAGTTGGATTAACTTTGTTTTATGTGTTCTTGACTTTAATTTTTTCGAAAGTTTTCAAAAAGATTTAAACAATCCAATTCATCCCCTCCTCTCCTTGAACTGTCAATTTGGGACAATAACCCAGATAAAGATTTCATATTTTTTTTTTATGCATAACTCTTTGATAGTAATTAAGAAGCATAACTCATCCAACGAGTTATCCGGGCACTTTTCCAAAAAAAAAAACTATGCTTATTTATTGAATGAACGAACTAACAACTAAAAAAAATAAGCAAGAGAGAGAGAGAGAGGAGGAGTAAATTAAAAATATAAAAAAAGACAAAAAAATTGAAGAAATTATACCCTATATCATTTTTTGTCATTATCATTTCACAAATACAACTCAAATAAATTATATATTCTATTTTAAAATATTTTTATTAACATTTCACAAATAAACACAATATATAATTAGTTTATCTCTCCTCACTCTCTGTCACTTTCTCTCTCTCTCTCTCTCTCTATAATACCCCAGTCGAATTCTGGTAGGACTCTCTATAGTCTTCCGTTTGGTTCCATTTTGATCTTGATCGATACGAGTGTTGAGTTGAGGATTTATGTTTGTGAGAAGTATTACTCGAGTAATCATTTGTGCGTTACTCAAGTAAGGTGAGGTGTGGATTACTCGAGTAAGTCATGTGTGTTACTCGAGTAAGCTGTGTTC
>CAODLS014040474.1:0-11726 GCA_948243855.1 Flueggea neowawraea
AGCTTACCGACTATGGAACACGGCACTCCATAACCACGAGTTCATTGATAAGAATGCATATACATGCCACAAAGTGGCATATTCATAATAAGGTCTCTTGTCTTGCTTTAGAGGCAACTTGTAGTTCAGAAGGATGAAAAAGGATAGCCAACCATGAAAATGCATTGCAAGGTTAAGTGCAGAAAATGCTACAGAAGCAGGTTCCTGAGAATACAGAAGGTAAGTCAAGATGGCAGCCCAGGAACTCATATTACATCTGACAACAATTACAGAAAAAATTGATGGCCAACAAAAAATTTACTGGTGAAACAAACCTGAATACCATATACACGCTTGAATGGCCATTTACCATGGTATTTCACAGGAGCATGACCATGTTTTTCTCGTTCTTTCTCTCCATCAAGGATGCAATAGTAGCGGCAATCACTTTGGCAATCCCATTGTTTCCAACGCAAGTAGAGAGGTTCTTGCATATACCAACGACCATCGACGGAGACACCATCTGAAGAAAATTTGTAGTGAGGAAAGCACTTTTCTCTGATACAGCCAGTTCCTTCACATTGTGCAACACATTCCCTAAATTTTGGAACATGCAAAGGATGTTTCAGCATCAACAATTCATGGAGACAGGAGTTTGGACGAACACAAATGAAAAGAGAATTCCATCTGTGCAAAAAGCTCTGAAAAGTTCTGAAAAAGGATATCTGGAATTGCACCCTAAATGTCAATTATTTACTCCTTAAGATAATGCTTATAAAAAATGATAAACACTTCAAAGATTCAAAACTTTAGGAATTGAAAAGATTCGGTAAACTACTGACCTACTAGGAGAATAAGCTCAATAATGACTGCTAGTCAAGAGAGGCCGTAGTTAAGAGAAGAACAACCAATGCGTCTCCATTTCATTTTTTTTGGTACTTGTAACCTTTATTTCACGTAACATCAACAACTTGATAATACAAACATAGCATGTTTTTGAACACTCAAACAATCTGCCTAAATTTCTTGTGGAAGTGATCTGATTTTAGTGCTTCTATCTATCTCACTCTGACTATATATCAGATATAAACAAATACAAAGGCCGGGAAAGCAAATGCATGTAAAATATTTCCCATAAAAGAACTCACAAAAATTCAATGCAAAAGCCTCCAAAGTCCAAACACTATCAAAATTGGCAAAAATGAGGGGAATAAAAAATAGATTACCTGTAAATTGGATCAGCATCCCCGGCACTGGCATTTAAAACTTGAAGAAGATATGAAATCACCAGAGGAAAACAAATCCAATATCGATCCACCATCTACGCAGAATCACAAAACCTATACATTAGAAATATACTTCCACACGCAATAAGAAATGCATCTCCATTATTTCAGGGACTTTAAACAGAGCAATAAAATTTGTTCTGTCAAATATTATTTCCTCATCCAGTTTCCGAGAGAGCCACTTAGTAACTCCAAATGAAAAAACAAAATTTCCTAAATACTAATAAAGCTAATCAACTGCTTCAACTCAACTAAAACCTATTAAAATGTCTGATTATGCATCATTACGAATCATAAAGCTACTTGCCATTATATAAGATTAAGTCCATTCATCCCTTAACAAGCAGAAAGACGGTTTCTTTGGCAACGAATGATGCATTTTTTACAAGCCAGCATTGACTCACATTGTACAAAACATTTCAAGGAAAGATAAAATCAGAATCTTGATAATCAAAATTGAACCAAATGCAGTCAAAGACAGAAACAAGATACAGATCAAGTGAGCTTGTAAGAAATAAGAAACACAAGATCAAGCAAATGGGTTCTTTACCTTTAATTACAACAGAGAAACGCAGTAGGGTAATGAGGGTTTCTTAGAGAGAAATGCGATTTGCGACTGAAATTGAGAGGGTTTCTCAGCAAAAAAAAAATGGAGAGTTGAGAGCGACAGATGGTGAAGAGCGTCGGCGGAGAAGGACGTTGAAGAGAGGCGGCGGCGGAGATGGTGTCGGGTGAGTGTGTTTGTTTTCCGGGCGGAGAAGGACGGTTTGTGAGTTGTGACGACTGACGACTGGGTGTGTTTGCAAGAGAGCGAGATACAGAGGAAGAGGAGAACTGAGCCTTGAGTGCTTTTTTTCTTTTTTAGTGCCTTGTAAGTTCGGAGTGAAGTGCTTTCTTTTTTAGTTCAGGTGAAATTTTGACACCATATTTAAACAAATTAACAATATGTATAATATTTTGTCAAATGAACAAAAATTCAAATATATATAAAACAAAATGTAATTTATAATATTAAATATTTTTGTATTATGCTTTAAATATTAATTGAAAGATTTATATGATTAACAATATTTTCAAGAATATTGTATTATTATTATATTTTGTATTATTATTTCCTCACGTTGAAAAATATTATTATACATTGTACACCAGTGTATACGTACACTTTTATATATCAAATTAATTATCATAAATAAATTAAAATTTGTAAATATCGTGGTCATCAACAAAAGTCTGTGTATACCTATATACATCAATAAATCATCTTAATTAAAAAAATATTACACAAGTGTACACGGTCAACTGAAAATTCATTAAATCAACTTTTTATTAAGAAATCGTGAACTCCTTTTGTACACCTTTAAAAAACAGATTTTTTAAATAATAATTTCTTTGAAAAAACTCAATATCTCTCTAGAAGTCATTTTTTTTGCAAAAAAAATCAATTTCTCAAGAATAATTCTCATTTTCTCACGAATTTTTAGAAAATAATATTCTTAAGACGAGTTTTTTTTTTTGATATTTTTTATAGTTGAAAAATTGCAGCTACAATTTAAAGATTTGACAATTTTTTTACCATAAACTCCAAATTTTCCAAAAAGTATTTTGTTTTTATGAGCTTTCAGCCCATATTTATACTAGATTGTTGTGACTCGATAGATAAATCCAACAACAGTTCATATAAGGTGGAAATTATGCGATTGATCTACATTAGTTTGTAATATTTCTTTTTGGCATTGTATATTTATTACATATATAACTTTTCATAATTACTAATTGTCTTTTTAAATTCACAGTTCTATATTTCTAAATTAACAACTTTCTTTTAATATGTTGTTGGTTTGTTATTAATTTTATGTTGTTTATTCTATTATTTAGTTGATGGTTTGTTGTTAATTTTTTGTTGATTTGTTGTTTATTTTTTATTGTTTATTTTGTGTTGTTGATTTTATGTTATTTTGTTGTTGAACAAATATACAATGATTAATGTATTTTTAATTTATAAAGTTGGAGCTATATCTATTATTTTAATATTTTTATTTAAAATATTAAAAATGATTCACAGAATTCATAATTTATGGATTTAAATAATATATATTTTTATCCAACAATGGATTAACTAAGGAGAAGCCCTAATAAATAGAACAAAGCCCAACCCAGTAATAAAAGTCATGTCCACTTAAAACTGATGAAAGTAGGGGGATTTTTTTAGGGGTAAATTAAAAAATATTTTTATTTAAATAATTAATTATAAATAAATAGTTCATTTTTTTCTTCACACATTATACCGTATTTTTTTTATATTATATCATAGAGCCTATTTTTTTTACATTTTATACTATAAAAAACTATTTTTCTTTTTATACTATAAAAAATTATTTTTTTTATATCTCATACTATAAAATACTATTTTTCTTAAATTTTTTACTATAATTTATTTTTAATTTTTTTTTAATTTTAATCCTTGTATTTTATTATTTTTTTATTTGCCATTTTTTATTTTTTAAAATCAACTCTACAATTTTTTTAAAAAATCTTAAAATTAATCTAATATTAACTCTATATAAAATTTTTTAAAATTAATCTAAAAATAACTCTGCAAAATTTTTTTGAAATCTTAAAATCAACTTTATATTAAATTTATATAAAATTTAACATATATTTATTTAAAATCAACTTAAAATCAACTCTAATAATTTTTCTTAAAACCTTAAAATCAACTCTGTATAAACTCCACATAAAATTTTTTAAAACCAATCTAAAATTAATTTTACATAAACTTTTTAAAAACATAAAAACAATTTTTTTTATTTTTTATTTTTCTGTTTTTAGAATTTACTCATTTTTCGTTTTTTTACTTTATTTTTCTTTCCTTTTTTAGTTTTTTATTTTAAATTTTTTAAATATCAACAATAAATTTTTATAAACCTTAAATAAACTTAAGATAAACTTTTTTAATATTTTTTATTTCGCTTTGTTTAAAATTCAAATAAAATAACAGAAAAATTAAAAATAACTTAAAAATTTAACATTTATTTTTTTGTCAAATAATAGAACGAAATTTAAAAAAAATAAAAAAGTAGGCTGCCAGATCTGGCTGTCGTCCCTTCCCAACCAGTAAAGGACAAGGTCCGAAGCGACACCGGAGAAGAGAGACCGACGTGACGCTGGAGAAGGATAGACGCGACGCGAGGAAGCCAGATCGGATAGGGAGGAGGCAGAGAGGTAGGGAGACGACATTGATGAGGAAGGTCGACGGAGAAGCGACGGAAGAAGCAACGCAGATCTGAGGGCGAGAGATGTCGAAAACAGAGGAGAAGAAGAACTTCAGTGCGAGACGGTGAACAACAAGAAGACAGGAGAGTGAGGACGCGGAGGAGGGACGCGGAGATGGAGTACCAACATAGAGAGGGCGGAGAGGAAAGAGAGGTCAGAAAGGAGAGGGAAAGCACAGACGAGAAAAAAAAACAGAAAGAGAGGGGGAAAGAGAGAGAGAGAGAGAAAGAGGGAAAATTGATGGCTGAATTTAAAAAAAATATATCAGGCACTAATACATAATGGTTGATCCGTATGAACTAAGAAAATATGGGATGGAGCTGTAAATATGAAGCCGAAAATTAAGAAAAAATGGCTTATGCCATTAATTTGTAATTGATGATGCAAAATGGCGTCGAGGATGTAATTATTCCTCTTTTTAGTGATGGATTCGTTCAGGTTGATGAGAGCTTGTTTGTATTCGGTTCTATAAATAAATGAATCAAAATCAAACAATTCTTTAAACTCAATATCAAACCAATCAAGCTTAAAATGTTCAAAATAGGGAACGCCAACGATGGACGCATATGTATTTACCTTAATTAAAATTTATTTATTAAATGATCTTCAAACGAGTTATAAATAATTTCATGACAAATTTAAATTGAATGGTCATATTTCAAGTAAAACTCGACCCAAAAATCTAATTATAGAATGCCACAAACTTGAACACAAGTTTTTCTTATTAAACTAAGTCTGAATATTTTAAAACTCGACTCTGTTTAATCCCAATATACCCTTGGAGATGGGAAATGGAAGATGTAACACATTAGGGGGAGCGCGGAGGAAGTTTGAAGAAGCATGGTGCCGGGGCGGCTCAAGATTAACACTGACATTTCTATTTTTCAAATACTACGATTATTGGTTTGGCTCTATACTACGAGATTCTAATAGTGTGATATTGGTGCTTTTACGAGGACAATTGCCGACCACTTTCCCCCATCATTTCCAGAACCCAAAATCCACAAATATTCCCAGAATTGTTGTTGACACTGATGCACAACTATTTATTAACGCTCTACGAGAAGAGCAGAGACATCCTTCCCGGTTTGTATTTCCAGCAAATCGTCTGAGTATTAAATTTATCAACAACTAGATTTCTTCCAATAGCAATCCCAACAAAGTACAAATCGAATCTGACTCGTTTGTGAAAAGGAACCAAGATCGCCACTACCTAAAACCAAACTAGTAAAGATATCCATGGGAGCAACAATTTCCTGCCAGCCTCAACTTGTCCAGCCGAAGACGGGGAAACTATTCCATGCTGCCCCTTCAATATTTTGCTTGGCGTCATAAAAATAGTACCTCTGCTTTATGTTTCTTTTTATGGTTAGCAACAATGTTCTACGTGTTATCGGAAAATGAAATACGCGTCATCAAGCCTTTCTATTTAATGATTTAATGATGTCTAAAAATGAAATTCCTGTTCAAGCTATTCACACAAATTCGAAAAGAAAACTTGGCAGTAGTTCAGAGTCACACACCAAGCACTACACTTCTAGTAGAACTAAAAAGAAGAACAAAAATTGCACGAAAGAAGTACGAATATCAACTTGACGACACAAAACCAACTCCAACGTTATTTTCACTTTTGAAGCCTCAGAGACTAGCCTGAAGATCGTTAAAGTTCATGAATGATTAAACTTGAGCATTGTTCAGGATCATGAAAACTCAACTTAGAAGGACATACTCTCTCATAAATATTGTCCTTCCAAACAATGGATGCATCAAATGTGAAGGGCAGTCCATAAAATATCATGTGAACAAAGGTGCGCAAGCATGTCTTATTGCAAGTAACTTAATTTTTGGGGATGGCATAAAGCAATTCATGCTAATCATCAAGAAATTATTAAACTACACAAGGGGCACATGCATAAAGGAAAATGCGAAATAGCAATCCAGAATGAGATGACTCATCTATTGTGACTTGCCACTTACCAGGCCTCTAATTCTGAACAAACAGCCAGCGCATGAAAGAAATGATCAAGAACAAGATTGATATACAAATCAAAAGAGAGAAGAAAACAGCAGGAAAAGATACAAGTACTTACTACACTTGGGTATTAGAAGCAAGAACACGTTTTAATCAGATGTACCGGATTCCAATGTTGTTCAGATCTCAAATAACCAAGCTGGAAACAAATGTGTGTATCTTGATCCTGATCAATATTCCACCCTTGTGCTTGACTATAACTAGTACTTCAGCTCAAATTACCAAGCTCAAGCAGTAGAAGCACAGCTCACTAACAAGCTCAATTTCAAACACACATCCTGCTGTGCATTAACCAAATCATAAACTCAAGTTAATCAACAGATTCAACACATTCTGTAACCAAGAAATCATCTGCATGAATGGTAGCCTAATTGTGTGATATCCCATAATAACCTCATCTAACAATTATCAAATCTCCAAATCCATCTCAGAACATTAACAGTGCTTTATTATTTTCTCGCATGATATATGAGAGAAAGTGCAGGTGTTCCAGTAGGAATTCAATTAATGTTTTCTCCAAGAATCTCACCAAAACATGGTAACTGGAAAGAATCATATCTAAGTTTGAATGTTACAGACCTAAAGTACTTTATCTTAAAAAACTCTAATAACGGTTAAACACGAGTAATACCACTAAAACAGCCAATACTTCCGCCAGAAAATCAATAGAGTAGATGCTTACCATAAATTCTCTCTCAAAACCTATCTAAAACACAAAAAACACAGTATACAAATATCAAACTAAAAGGGCAGTAATTCACATATAAATTCATAAAGCGTTCCATTAATCAAGCTTCAAGCCCTTTCACATACCTATGAAAGAGCATGTGAAGATACACATAAAGCTGAATAGTGAATACGATATGTCTCCTTTTTTTTCCTCCTTTAGAGTAAAACAACTGTTGAAAGCATGGAGGAGCTACAAAATGGACTTAATGAAGCACAATGCAAATGAAGCTAGTGTCCACAAAACCTCAAAGCAAAACATGATCAATAGTTGTTAGCTAAACAAAAACAACATATTCAACAAAAAGACCTCAAAACTAAGGCAACATTTCACACACATTGTAACAGTGAAAAATATTAGAAACTAGTCGGAAACTTCAACTCAATAACTGCGAAAAGATTACAGATTTAAATCACAAAAACGTCAACCGAGTAAAGTAAGACTAAGCGAACAAAATAAAGTTAAACCTTCTTCGAAAATTATAACAAGATCATCATCATCATCCAAATTAACAACTAAACAGAAGCTCCAATTTTTCATCGAAGTCCAAACCCACTCTTTTATTGAAAAAGAACTACACATCATCATATCAACATTCAAAAAGAAAAGTGAAAAAGTTCGTACTTCTCATTTCCGAAACGAACGATCGATCAGCCACCGAAATTCAGTCAGATTGCTTCTCGAGCTCGAGGCGTTCCAGCGCCTTTTGGTGGGCCCAAGTCTCAATGGTGAGATCGGGCTTGGCATTGAGACCCACACCGAGGATGACTATAGTGAGGAAGCTAGTGATGTAGCAAGGAAGCTCCCAGTCCTCCCACTTCCTGGACTGGCCCGGCGGCGGTGGGGTTCTGTTGAATAGGTATCCCTTCGGGTGCTCCTCGTGCCCTGGGCTCGCCCACCGGCTAGGTCCCGGGGCGGCGCCCCCTCGGGTGCGGAGTGATGACTCTGAAGAGAGAAAGAATTGCAGTGACGAGAGAGGGGGGGTTTTTGTTGTGAATATGATCGCCGGGAAATTAGGGGAATTGGATGAAACTGCATCGTTTAAACCGTATTTGAAACGATGCCGTTTCAATGGCGAGTGACTATTCGTCGCTGCGGGCATTTTATTTATTGCTAGGGCATCCTTATAATGCCAAGTGCCATGCTACGAAAGTTTTCTTTTATTTTCAATTAATTATTTCTTTCATCCAGTTGGGGTGGGGCCTTGGAGGCAGTAGCAGAGGGAGGTGTAGTTGGGAGGGTCGTCGACCCCACCAACTCACCTATTCTCTTAACACCACTTCTCACACACTTCTTGTCGACTCATTCATCTATTATTGAATTGGAGAAAAAAGAGAAATCTGGTTTAGAATTTACTATTCCATGATCGCCTTTCATCTGTCGGCCATTATTTTGTCACCTCCCCACCTCTGTTAAATCTTGCCTCCGTCACCACTTGAGGGCATTCTATACTATCTCATAACTTCCTAACCTCATAATCGTCGATTCTGGAACCTAAGGTCTACATGATATAGTTCTTACCACCAGAGCAAGAGCATGAGTCTACTTAATCAAAATTTTTTAATCTCCTTCACCGTTCATGTTCACAAAAAGGATAAAAAATAATCAGTGTATCTTTCATCAAATTTGGTAGGATAGTTGGGAACCCATTTACCGATGCATCCGAAGAAGGAAAGGCTATGAAACCCACTTAAAATATGACCTTTTCGATCGTCCATCCTAGTTACACCTGATTGGGTGATTTTGGACAGTGACATTCTAAAGTAAGGTACCTGGACAAGCAAGCTGAGCTGCCAACTATATGGAGAGTTCACTACTGTGGCAAGGTACGAGGCTGTCAGATGTGGCCATATATGTTGCAGCTTAAACATAAGACTCAACGAATTACCAGTGCAACCAACAACCATGCTACATGCTTGACGCCTACACATCCACTTAACATATTCAAATCCGCAATTCTTCTACCCAAGTCACTAACCAAATCCTTCTATTTCATCACCTTCTTCTTCAAGCACTCATTGTTGACCTAGATATCGGAAAGGGAACTTTAAAATACCTTTGAGACCACTCTAAGTCGTGCTCTGTTATAGATTCAACATTAGGACGTAACATCGAATCATATCTCAATCAATAATTACAATAATAAGAAATATTTCATGAATTTTAGTGAAGAATGAAATATTTTGATAAATGTCAACCGTTTTTATGGGCAAGAGAGAATAGTTATCGTAGCCCTTGAAATTTAAAGGAAAGATTAATTCAAAACATGCAAAACAACTACTTGTACATATTACGTATGTATATATACTCCAATGAAAATCACAAATAGCGGATTTAGAAAATTTTTAAAGTGGAGCCTATACAATAGACATTACAAAATATACGTAATTAGTATCCAAACAGAAATTTAACTGCATAATATTGTAATATGAAAATGCTATGTTTATTTCATGAAATTATGAAAAAAAGAACTGTCTATTCCAATCAGGAATTTTAAAATCAATAACTAAATTTGATATTATAATTTATTATTATTTTGTATTGAAACTTACTTTTTTTGAGATAGTATTGAATCTTTACTCGTATATATTGAAATGACAAGAGACTTCTAAAGTGTAGATGGAACATTTTTGTCGATACATTCTTGCTAATATGCTAAGAGATGACGATGAATTAATAAAAAATTTAAATAAAATTATCTCTTTTTTTGTGGGGATGCATGAATATTGTGATTACTCGTATATAATAAAGTTTTTTAATTTTTTTTATTATAAATAAAATTTTCAGACTTAGGTTCCTGTATCCTTTGTGCTGAAGGACACGGAGGTATGAGCTCATAGAACAGATCTTGTTCAAGTAAGGTCGTGATTAAAAATAAACTTTCAAATTATAAAATTGAAACTAAAATATTTTTTGGTATCAAGTATATTAATGGAATCCAAAATTAAGTAATCTTAAAATCTAAACATGGAAATTTCATTAAATGACAAATTTATGGGAAGAGAGCCAATTGAGGTTAGTTTAAGTAATTAGATTGTGTGCGTTATTGATATGAAATCTTCGGTTCAATCCCTTCTTAAAAAATATGAAAATGGGCCCCTGAAAATCACAACATAACAGTTTAGAGAAAAGAAAAAAGATAATGGAGTATAAAACAGGTAATAACTCTTGCCTAATTTAGAGTCTAAAAATCCACAAAAAGATAAGGCGTTAAAAACAAATAATTAAGACAAAGGATGTGGTAGGTCTGATTTGCCTATAAATATAAGCATTCATTGCACATTTACAAGCAAACCAAACTAGATTCTTTCAGGGAAAGAAAAAGGAAAAAAAAAGACATCATTTGGAGGAGGTGGCAATGGAGATAGAGCAAGCTCTTCACATGAATGGTGGAATTGGAAAAACAAGCTATGCCACCAACTCATCTCTTCAGGTCACTTACTCTTTATTTGAACTCTCCACAAAACTTTTATATGGCGAGGTGTTAGTATTACAGATATCATGTTGGATCTTAACAGACCTTTTATTTGTCAAATAATAGGAGTTAAGTGTCAGAGAAGTCATTCAGCTAAAAAACATTTCAAAAAAGACAATCCATGAAACCATTGATATTCTAATCGTTTATAAAGTGATTTCTATGCATCATATACAGAAATAAGAAATTGAATCCATACATAAACTCATCTTTGTAGTTCAATATATATTAATATTGGAGGTGTTTGTTTTAAGTGGATTAAGTGAAAGTGCCTAAATTTTCACTTGATAAATTGATAGATTATATAATAAAGAATAAAGAAAGTGATAAGTCTTTTTCACAACTGAAATATGCCGCAAATAGTAAATGATGAAAAATATTGGCAAAACAAACACCCTTATTTTTGTGAGCCCCGTGAGTGATATTAACCCGCTATTTTTCTGTACTCTTAATTTTAGTAACTTTATCGAACATGCTCTGTATTTCAATTGAGATAAGAAAAATTTGTGTATCTTCATTTGAGACAACAAAACTTGTCTCAAGTAAACACAGTTTAACGAAACTGTAAGAGTGACATCAACTTTACTCGTATGTATATTTACAGAGGACAGTGATATCAATGGTGAAGCCAATACTAGAAGAAAGCATAGTGGAATTGTATAGAACAAAGCAACCAGATTGCTTGGTGATTGCAGATTTGGGATGTTCTGCTGGACCAAACACATTATTAGTAATATCAGAGATAGTTGATATACTTGTTAATGCATGTGAAAAACTGAAACTCTTACCACCTTCATTGTAAGCTTTCTTGAATGATCTTCCAGGAAATGATTTCAACACTGTGTTCAAGTCATGGCCAAGCTTTTATAAGAAATTGATGGAGGATGATGAGAAGAGAAGAAAGTTTGGAGAGTGTTTCATGGCAGGAGTGCCTGGTTCTTTCTATTCCAG
>CAODLS014040919.1:0-15348 GCA_948243855.1 Flueggea neowawraea
CCGTGTCTTGCATTTTGAATGTGCACTTAACTCTGGCGAATAGGACACGGGCAGCACATGATATTACACGGCCGTGTCTTGGTCTTCCAAACCGTGTCTTTGTTCCTGGATGAAATTACACGGCCGTGTCATGCAGTCCTAAACCGTGTCTTTCCAGTGGTGCCTCAGACTTTGTCGTTTATTCTCCGTTTTAGTCTGGTTTTGCGTAATTATATCAAGACACCATTAAATAGCCTGAAAAACAAAATATGAACCAATAAAACACCATAACCTATGAAAACAACTCAATTATAACCAAAATGATAGGAATTCGATAATACAAATATGTATAATTGAGCGTTCATCAATATTGATGAGAAAAGGTTGGAAGTTGCCAATAGATTGGACATTACGCAGCCAGCAATCCAGGATGCATATTTTGTCTTTCCCTATACCTTTTGCATGATGAATTTGGAGGACTTCTGAAGGGTATCTTTGAATATTTAATCATCATTGCTGCTAAATTCATATTTCAACTCACAAGCTTTTTGTTTGGCCATACCAAAGGTATTGTCTGTTGCACTAATTTTATTTCTTCATGTGAATTGAGGGAACCAAATTAGAATCTGTTTGTGATATGTTTGCAAAGTTCATTTATTTGGTTTGAAGGAATGAATTTGACAGAGGGTATTGCTGTTTAGGCCCCGCCCCATAAGCAATGCACACAAGTATCCCTAGGGAACCAGTGAAGAAGAGGCATTCTCCATGTTTAGCTTCATCCAAGATATAACCTGTTTAACGTTCGAAAAAACGAATTAATCAGTCTAACAACAGATGCAAAGAGAGCAACATATTCAAGCATGCCTAGTAAGTAGTAATTTATATAGATAAGAACTTACCCCTTAAGAAGTTGTTTGATCCTCTCTATCGTGGGCCTGTTGCCAGACATTTCCTACTTTGATGTCGCCGGACGCGTCCAAGAATATGTTCTTGGGGTGCGGATTGACGTGCACGACGATCTAGCGCTATCATCGCTCCACTCGCTGAGCTTCCTGTGGTCATCCTCTGTCCATGCCTAAAATAACAGCTTTAAATTAGAAAAAAAGAGCGGATGCAAATTTGTACAATTTTTTCTCTACATCATAGAGCCTATGCAATTCGTCAAGTATAAAAGTGAAAATTAAAAACAAAGTCTAAATTATCCTTAATTAAGAAACTAAATTATCACGATCATGCCATTATCACAATTAGCTAGTTAGCAATATCAGACTCTTCTATTAATTAGTTAATAATAATTAGTCTCTTTTCCAATTGTAATAAAATAATTCAATTGCAATAATTTGAAAATTTTGGAATAACATTATCAAATAAAATTTAACAGCTTTCCAATTAAAGATCAATTCCATAAGTAAAAAAAATAATAGAATAATTTAATTTATATGAAAATAAAAGATGAGAAAAAAAAACCCTTAAGGAGAAAAGTAAAACAAAATTTTTTTGATCGTAACTTTGCTTTCCAATTTGGCGGCTTTTAAATGCCTATTTTTACACAGGTTAAAGATATATCTTCTATGAGAATATTCTTTATGCAACTTTTTTATTTTATTAACTTATAAACATTCTAAAGTCTTTTCGTTATTTTTTTGTGAGTGATTAAAAAAATAGAATACAGGAGGGAGAGTTAATTTGATGAATGAAAAATTAGATAGAGTCCTTTTGAATTTTCCAGATCTGGAGAGTAAAATCAACTCTATTTCGTAGCCAAAAATCATTTAAAAATAAAATTTTGGAGAATACTCTTTACCTTGTCAATTTAAAAAGAAAATATGCAGTGAAAGGGAATTTTAAAATTTTATAAGTTTTGTGGTAAGGATGAGAACAAATTGTGAGTATAAAATATGTACTACCGTGATAGAATATTAATTAAAGATAAATGATGATTTAAAGGAAAAATAAAAAAAAACATTTTTGAAACGCAGAGAAAGTTTGAACAAGTATTCAGAATCTTATAGGTTTGCCATGTCAATTTGTGAGCTATTATTATGGTCATATGCGACATATTTAATTTGAACTAAATCCAACAATTTATCCACAGTGTTAAGGCCACTCCATAGGTTAGTTTTGACAAGAGACAATGAATACTTTCCCAAAAAAAAAAGAAACACATTTAAAATGGAATAGCTAAAAAATAAAAAATAAAAATTAAACGTATTTGAAAGAGATCATCGAAACTAGATGTGGAGCATTAAAAATGATAAAATTAGAAGACATTATAGAGGTAAAAAAAGAAAAATGAAAAAAGAAGAACTTGAAAATGAGGACGATAAGTCAGTAAAAATTTATTATTATAAATTTTATTATTTATTATTTGAAAGTTTTAGTGCACGTAATACTCATATGGTATGCATAGTGAAATTAGTATAATATCACAAGAGTTTGAATTCAAACATGCTAATATGCGGGTGCTCCAGACGCGAAAATATGCGAGCCTCCTTGAAATGAACATAAAATTAGTATAAAAATATTTAATATTATTGACAGCATATTCAAATGCAATTACATACCTCAAAATCATTTCCTCTCTATCCTCACTATACGGTATTCATTTTAGAGCATAATCCTTTCCATCAACAATGCTACGGCATAAGTAGACCAGCGCTGAGTGTGATGCACCGCAAAGAATGATATGGATTTCTCTAGAATTCTCCACCCAAGTCAAGAGATGTGTAGAATTTTGTAGATACTTATAGATATTTAGATGTTTTCAAGTAAATGATAGATGTGTATAGATATTTTTAGAGGATTAATATGACTGTTAGATCAAATCGATCATAGTCATCCATTGAAGAGGTGGAACAACTATATATACCCCTCAACATCTCATTTGTAAAGCATCCAAACAATTGTAAAGCATTCTTGAGTTAATAAAGCATTCTCCAAGTTCTCCATAAGTTGCTTTCCTTTCTAAGTTCTTAAGCATCTTTACTCATTTGTTAGCATTTTCTAGCTCTCGAGACTAAAGCTGACTATCATTCAAGGGAGGGAATTTTGCTAGTGTTGCATAATCGTTGGAAGCAAAAGAACAAGTCCTTAACAGTTGGTATTAGAGCTTGGTTCGAGTAAAGATGGCGAGTGAAAGTGAGACTACTCATATGGGAGCACCTAATGAGGGTAAGCAACCGAAGGGAGGTAGATCCAAGCCAAGAGACATCTTGGTCGACAATAATTCAAGGCTCAAGAAGGTGGAGCTTGTTGTGGCCGAAGGGCAAGAGACCAACGCCTCGAAGAGCTCGAGACGGGGAGAGAAGACCTCCAAAATGAGTTGCAAGGTGCCATGAATGTTGTCGTGCCTACATGTGAAGACCAAGTGAAAAACTTGGAAGAGACCATTTGTGCCGAGATTATGAATCTTTAGGAAGAGCTTGCAAGGGTCATGGTCGAGTTAGGTGGAACCAAAGAGGAGCTAACCCTTTGCAAGAAAGTGATTGCCCAAAGTGGAGGGGATGTTGGCCCAATAGTAGTAGCTACTCCTTCGAAGGTGGAAGTTCCTAAGCCAAAGGCATATAATGGCTCAAGGAATGCAAAGGAGATCGATAATTTTCTATGGAAATTGGAGCAATATTTCAAGGCACTTGGCGTAGTGGAGGACACCAAGAAGATGGATAATGCCTCATTATACCTTGCCGACACCGTGATGGTATGGTAGAGGAGAATGTGTGGCAACATCTAAAAGGGAACTTGCACCATTAACACTTGGGACGAGTTCAAGAAAGAACTCAAGAAGCAATTCTATCCCGAGAACACAGAGCATGAGGCAAGAGCAAAGTTTAGGCGTCTCATGCAAAAGGGGAGTATACAAGACTACGTGAAGGAATTCTTCAAAATGCTCTTGGAAATTTTTGATTATCCTGGCAAAGAGTCCTCTTTGCCTTTATAGATGGGTTACAACATTGGGCCAAGCTTGAGATCGAGAGACGTGGTGCCCAAGATCTTGCTACCGCTATTTCCATTGTCGAATCCCTTATCGAGTTCAAGAGAAGTGACAAGCCCAAATCTAATAAGGATAACAGTGGCAAGGGAAAGAGTGAGGGAGATAACCACAAGGCAATAAGGGCTTCAAGAAGCATGAAAAACGTAGAGCACTAAGGATGATAAAGGTGAAAGTAGGACACCATCGAAATGCTTCTTTTGTGATGGTCTGCATAAGGAAAGAGAATGCTAGAAGAAGACTAAATTCTTCGCTCTTGTCGAAGAGAGAGAAGAGGAAGAGCGACGTGAAGGGGCAATAATGTGATCCTTAAAACTCATTAGCGCCATCAAGGCCAAGGTAAAGATGCCCAAGTCCACGAAGAAGGGCCGCTTGTTCGTTGAAGCCAAAGTTGGCGAACATCCTGTGAAAGCATTAGTGGACACATGTGCAAACCATAACTTTCTAGAAGTAAAGAGGGGTGATCAACTTGGCATCAAATACACCAAAGAGAAAGGATGGTTTAAGACAGTCAATTCCGAAGCCAAGACTACATTTGGAGTTGTGCATGGCGTTAAGATAAGTCTTGGTGAGTGGAGAGGCTTTATAGACTATTCAATTGTGCAAATGGATGATTATGCCATCGTGTTGGACATCGATTTTATAGATCAAGTTTCGGTTGTGCTTATTCCTTGCGCCAATATGATATGCATACTAGAAGAAGGCAATGCGCGCATGGTGCCTCTAGCTGGAGAGGCAAGTCTACCAGCCAAACAACTATCCACCATGCAACTCTCCAAAGGAGTAAATAAGGCACAACCCACCATTGTTGTTGCACTAAATGAAGATAAGGACTGAGAAAATAAATCATCAAGGAGTACCACGATTCACAATGGGTGGGGCATCCTGGTGTAAGGCGCACGTTGGCACTTGTAAAGCATGCTTGTTATTGGCCACGAATGCGAGATGGTATTGAGCTCTACATAAAAATTTTTCTTGTATGCCAACAAGACAAAGTGGATCAACATCAACCAATAAGTTTGTTGGAGTCGTTACCCATACTGGAGAAGCTTTGGGAAAGCATTTCCATGGATTTCATCACGTGCCTATCTAAATCCGAAAGTTGTGGCAATATTATGGTCACGGTTGATTGATTTAGCAAGTATGGGGTGTTCATCCCTGTTCCAAAAAAGTTCATCACCGAAGATACCGCACGATTATTCTTCAAGCATGTGGTGAAGTATTGGGTGACACCGAAGACCATTGTGAGCAACCGAGACACCTGCTTCACTGGCCAATTTTAGATGGAACTCTTTAAGCTATTGGGGTCCGAGCTCAACTTCTCCACAAGCTTTCATCCTCAAACAGATGGACAAATCGAGAGGGTGAATGCCTTGTTGGAGCTATACTTAAGGCATTATGTGAGTGCCAACCAAAAGGATTGGGCGAAGTTGCTTGATATAGCCCATTTCTCATACAATTTGCAAAAGAGCAAGTCTACGGAGGCTAATCAGTTTGAGTTAACAACAGGACGACAACCAATGACTCAACACACTTTAGTCGTTGGATATAAAAGTCATAGCCTATCCTCATTCAAGTTTGCCAAGGGATGGCATAACAAATGGACATGGCGCAGACGTATCTAACAAGAGTGGCCAAAAGAATGAATAAGTGAGTTGATACGAAGAGGAAACACTAAGAGTTTGAAGAAGGAGACTTAGTCATGTTGAAACTCCTATCGCATCAAAGCAGAAGATTTTCCAAAGTGCACAAAGGCTTAGTACGACACTATGAAGGTCCTTTTTGATAGAGAAATGTGTTGGCAAGCTAGCCTATCGCTTAACTTTGCCTTCACACTTAGAGATGCATCTTATGTTCCATGTGAGCTTGCTAAAACCCTTCCATCCCGACAAAGAGGAACCAACTCAATACGAGTCAATGAGAGTGCTTACGGCCATCACTACATCTTTCGAACGTGAGGCAGAAGAGATATTGGCACATCAAGTTACTCCAAGGCGTGGTTCTATCTGAGTTATGTAAAGTACTTTGTTAAATTGAAGGGGTTGCTCGATAGCAAGACGAGTTGGGAGGACGAGCTCACACTTTATAAATATAAAGACTTGATCAAGGCATACAAGCAAAACGTGACGAGGACGTCGCCAAATTGAGTGGGGGGAGAATGTGGTGCATCGCGAAGAATGATCCAAAATTCTCTAGAATTATTCACCCAATTCAAGAGATGTATAGAATTTTCTAGATACTTGTAGATATTTAGATATTTTCATGTAAATGATAGATTTGTGTAGATATTTCTAAAGGATTAATATGGACCATTGGATCAAATCGATCCTCGTTGTCCATTAAGGAGGTAGAACAACTATATATATCTCTCACCACCTCATTTGCAAAGCATCCAAACTATTGTAAAGAATTCTTGAGTTAGTAAAGCATTCTCCAAGTTCTCCATACTTTGCTTTCCTTTCTAAGTTCTTAAGCATCTTTACTCAATTGCTAGCATTTTTTAATGCTCGAGACTACGGCCGACTAGGATTCAAAGGAGGGAAATTTGTTAGTGCCACACGTTCGTTGGATGCAAAAGACCAAGTCCATGACAAAAGGCACCAGATCCTTAAAAGAACAAAAATAATAAGTAAATAGAATAATAGTGCAAAGTTGAAATAAACTAAAAGGAGCGTATCCCTGCTACTTACGTATTTTCCCTGTTCTCTTAAATTCTCTTCTATCTTTCCAAGGATGTAACTCTGAGGAATCCGAATTCATGCTTTCACAAAATTAGGGAGTATTGCAAAAAAAGAGGGTCAATTATATTGGCATCTCTGAGGTTTACTGTAATTTATCATTGTGTCCTTAAATTTTAAAAAGACTATTATTACATCCCTGCTCTTAAATTTAGTCGGCTAGAATTCAATCAGAATTGAACCAGAAGTAACATGACAACATTTATTAAGACACTCTCTTCTATCCTGTTAGTTCTGACTGAATTTTGACTAAATTCAGACTAAATTCTGACCGACTATATTTAAGAGCAGGGATGCAATAGTAGCCTTTTCAAAATTCAATGATGTAATGACAGATTACAGTAAAAACCAATTAAAAATAAGCGCAAACTCAAACTCTGTCAAAATTAGGAAGTCGGTGTGTCTTGTTCTCAATCCTCTCCCCATAGCGTTGATTAAAATCATACTTCACTTGCTCAAGAAACATAAACGGCACACTCCTTCCAGCTGACTCGTCCTTAATTACCAAAAAAGGTGCCAACAGAACAATCTGCTATGAACAAAACAGACATACATTGCCATTAACACGCCAAACAAGCAAAAAACACAGCAATACCAAATTCTCCATCAATAAGAAAGTTAAATGTGTGGTCATCACACTAATATGAGCATTTGCTACTATCAAGAGGAAGATGCTGCAAGCACTGACCAGCAGCAATGCTAAAATTCCCCGAAGTACACGGTGTGTGCTCTGCGAGCACAACTGTCCATTTTGCCAAACATCTATATATCAAACACATCTGACTCATTTCTCCGGTATATGACCACACTCTCACCAAGATCCACAAACTCAAATTCTCAATGCGATGTTAACCTAACAAACAAACAGCATCAGATCCATTACAGTGCGAATTCTCCTAGCAAACTAATACATGTAAATAAACGGAAAAACATCCAAAAATTATGACTTCCACCCCTTGATCTAGAATTATTTACATTGTCGTTGCTCAAGATGTCCAATTAAACCTCATAACTAGATAAATTGCACCACTCTACTCTTATTTTATAAAATGACACAACGCTACTAAATTAATTTCTTGAAAAGCCGACCTATTTTTTGAAATGCGACTTCAATTAAGAATATAAAGGAAATCTCTAGTCCCTTTTTATTTTATTCCTATTCTTATTTGGAGCAAACTTAAATACTCTAATCATAATCATGATACTATACTTTTTATTTTTTCTTCATTACTTTAATTATAATACTCTCTCTCTAAAGGTTGCAATTTGATGTTCGTTTTGGTTTTGATTTTTAGCACAGAGTTTGACTGGTCGACCTAGTTAAGATTTGGATCTTGTTGTAGCTGTCGTGTTTTGTTGCCAAAACTTGCCAAAAAAGATCAATTGATCTAAATATTTTGCTCATAATCAAGTTGTCGATGCTACCAAAACGACTGAAACGTGGAGTTGCTAGTGACATTTTAAAACTAGATAAAACTTGTACAAAGCGTCGTATAAAGATAGATAGGATATATACATTAGTTCTAACAAAAACCAAAGTCAGAGACACTAAAATCACTAATAAAATACAATTTAAAAAACTCTCCTATCGCTTCTTTTGCCCTAGTTTCTCTTACTTTATCGGAACAACAGATTGCACCACACCAGTAGATTTCGGCCGCCGGCCGGGGCATTCTCCTCCCTCTCAGCCTCCCTAGATACATTGCAAACCTCCTGACATGGTTACAGAGACTGCCAGCAGACATAAACGATCCCGTCGAGCCTCCTCACCAGACGATACTCCCGCAGTTCCTCACCAAGACGATCCGCCAAATACGCCTTCAAAACTCTCTTTCAATGATGCACTCTTAGGAGCCTTGAATCCCATGGGTCAATCAGACCTTGACTTGGCAGTAAACACGCTGTTGAAGGATCCTATCGCTGACAAAAGTCATATGGAAGAGAATGAGGATAATTGTCCTTCCATTAACCTTTCTAATGAACACTATATTGAACTTTGCCAACTTTGGACTAAGGCTCTAGTTGTCAAACTCTTGGGAAAAATGATTGAATTTGGTATTATGCATGAACGGCGTTACGCATCTTTGAAAACCTAGAGGACCCATCACTTGGACAGATGTGAGAAATAATTTTTATGTTCTCAGGTTTACAACTCAGGTGGATTATAAGAAAGTTTTGCTCGGTGGTCCGTGGTTAGTGTCTAATCATTACTTAACAGTTCAACGTTGGACCCTGGCCTTCGATTGGGAACACGAGAGTGTGAGATGAGTGGCGGTATGGATTTGCATACTTGAGTTGTCGTTACCTTGTTTCAACAAAGAGTTCTTGGCTAAGATTGAAAACCTGATTGGCAAAACGTTGAGAATTGATGAAACTACATATGCTGCCGCTAGGGGAAAGTTTGCACGGATCAGCGTAGAAATGGACTTAGAAAATCCTCTGATGTCTAAGTTCAAGATATGGGGGCGGACCTTTCACGTGGAGTATGAAGGGTTACACCAAGTATATTTTAAATGTGGAAAATATGGCCACAAGCAGGAAGCTTGCCTTTTGAACCCGATTCAACAGCCTTTAGAGGAAAAGGTGCAAGAAACTACTACACAACCTCCTACTCAAAGTGCAATGCCAAAGGAACTTGCTGAGTACTTTGGTCCTTGGATGCTGGATTAACCTCGCCAAAGGAAGAAGAAAAGTGAAGGGAAGTCCACGCTAGCTAACGTGGCTATTAATACTCAAGGTACTGCTACTAGCTCTCCAGCCACAGTCCCTGTTGTTGTCTCGCCAAGTCAAATTAAGGATGTTAGAAGGTCACGATTTGGTATCCTTGCGCGTGATGAACAGCTTCAAGGATGCCCTCCTCATGATACCTTGCATGAAGTGGTCCCTCCATTGGCTAAGCAATTCACTAGAGCTTCAATTACTTCCCACACCATGCATAATGGGTCGTTCCATTCCACCAGGAGAGTAAGCCTAAAAAAGAAAACTCAGGTGGGCTTAAAGTCCTCCCAGCCTAAAACTAAGGCAACTGTTCAGCCTACATTGCGGCCTATGCAGCAGGTGACTCATAATCCGGGGACCCAACCAGTTTCTCCCCATATCCCTGCACCATTTGTGGCCTTTTCATCCTTGTCCACTCAATCCCGTAACTCCTCTCCCACTGATGCTCAGTTGCTTTTATCTTCTGGTTCCTCTCAGTCCCAGCAGCTCAAAGTACTTGATGACGTTCCTATACTTGTTTTGATTTCCATATCAGCATCAGGCACTGTAGATGAACCCATGCCACGTTCAAAACCGCCAGCCCTGCTGGTTGGCCTTGGTAATTGTCAAGGTGAAACCCAGACGTTCTCTGATGCTTTCTATTCTGAAAGACAAATGACGGAGATGCGAGACATGGCTATTGTTGAGGAAGCTAATTCGACATGCATAGAAGTGGTTGGGCCTTTCCCCAGTTAAGTTTTCACTCCCCTTTTTTTTTTCTGTCTGTTTAATGATTTTATGTTGGAATGCTAGAGGCTATGCCAGTTATTCTTTTGCTGCAATTTGTAGGGAGCTGAAAAATTTGTATCATCCCAGATAGTTATCTTACTGGAAACCTGGGTTAGTGGTGCGAGGGCAGATTCTCTGATAAGAAATTGGGTTTTCAATATCACATTCGGCAAGAAGCTGAGGGTTTTTCAGGAGAAATTTGGATTTGTTGGTCTAGTTCTAACATTCAGATTACTTCTCTTTTTCAACATAAGCAAATTGTTCAGTGCTCCGTTCATATGGATGGGTTTAGTGGCTTCCTTAGTGCTATCTATGGTAGTCCGAATCCTGTTGTGCATAAGGAGCTTTGGATATTCAAAATTCGATTAGGAATACTATGCAAGACAACTAGTTACTGTTGGGTGATTTCAATACTTTTCTACACTCGGAAAACAAGCTTGGAGGTTGGCCAGTTACCGCAGATCAATGTAGTGATTTCTCTGATTGTGTTAACCACTGTAGCTTAATGAACTAAAGTGTACTGGTTTTCTATTCACATGGGAGAGGCAAGGTATTTTTTAGAAGCTGGATTGAGTTTTATGTAATACTGTTTGCAAGCTAACGTATCCTAATTACTTTATGAAGAATCTCCCTTTTATGAAATCTGATCATAGGTCGATTCTTCTTCATTTTGAGATGGAAGGAACTGGAAGGAGTGGTTCTCATCCTTTTTGTTATCAAACGGCTTGGTTAGCTGACAAAAGGTTCTCTGAATTCTTTGTGAACAATTGGTGTGGTAACTCTGATTTTTCTTCGGCCTTGGAAGGTATGACATCCAAGCTGCAGAGGTGGAATAAAACAGTCTTTGGTAATATCTTTCTTAGAAAAAGGCGTCTTCACAGCGACTTTGCTGGCATTCAGCCGTGCCTAGAAATATGATGTAACAAGGATCTTAATAACCTTGACGGGAAACTTCAGAAGGAACTTGAGCATAATCCAGGAAGAATGCTTCTGGAAACAAAAATCCAAGGATCAATTGATAGCATTGGGAGATCTTAATACTGGTTATTTTCATGCTTCGGTGGTGATCAATAGGGGTTAAACTCGGGTTATTTCCTTGCTAAACTCCTATGATCAAGAGATTTTTGATCAAAATGACCTTAAGAGACTGCTGTCAATTTTTTCAGACATCTGTACTAAAAAGAAGGGGCTTACAATGCATTGTCTACGGTGTCCGACTTTCCTACTATTTCAGAAGCCCATTGGACTAGCTCTGTGGCTAGTCCGACGGAGGACGAACTCCACCAAGCATTGATGTTTATGAGTCCGTTCAAGGCTCCGGGACCAGATGGCGTCCAACTTATTTTTCTGCAAAAAAAAATAGCAAATTATTGAGGCGTCTTTTGTTAAATTTGCCGAAGAAATATTCAGTCGTCAGTCGTCGACAATATTGTTATTATTCAAGAGACCGTTCATTCCATGCATACTAAGACTGGTTCGAAGGGCTGGATGGCGGTAAAAATTGATTTGAAAAAGGCCTATGATCGATTGCGTTGGTCCTTCATTCATGATACTCTACTTCTGGCTAATTTTCCCAATGATCTGGTAAGTTTGATTACGCATCCCATCACTAATCCTCAGTTTTGGATTCTCTGGAATGGGGAATTCAGTACGAAATTCAAGCCTTCGCGCGGGATTAAACAGGGCAACCCCCTTTCCCCTTATATCTTTGTCTTGTGTACGGATCGACTGACTCATATTATCAAGGATGCCATTGGTTTCAACTCATGGATTCCTAGTAAGTTATCGAAGTCGACGCCATGCCTCTCTCACTTATTTTTTGTTGATAATCTGGTGCTCTTTAGTGAGTGTTCTGCCAATCAAATTGAAGTAATCCTTAACTGCTTACAACGTTTCTGTGATGCCTCTAGTGTGAAAGTTAGTGTTGATAAATCCAAAATTTATTTTTTGGAAAATGTTTCTGATGATTTGGCTAATTGCATTACTAACCGTTGCCAATTTGAGAAGGTTTTTTGTTTTGGAAAATACCTTGGAGTGCCTATTTTGCAAGGTAGAATCTCTAAAGCCACCTATGCCTATTTACTTGATAAAGTGAGCCAAAAGTTGACTGAGTGGACGGCGAGAAAACTGAGCTTTGCCGGTCGCATTACTTTGATCAATTCTGTTATAAGCTCTATCCCTATGTGTGACATGCAGACCACTCTTTTGCCAGCTAGCCTTTGTGATGACATTGATAAAATTATTAGAAGATTCATGCGGGGCGGCGTCGGAAATGATAGGAAACTCCACCATATGAATTGGGCTAAGGTATGTAGTCCTAAATCTGAGGGTGGGACTCAAGCCAACACGTTTGGTTAACCAGGCATTTACGGTTAAGCTAGGTTGGAGACTGGTCAATAACCCGCAAGTGTTCTCCGAGCTAAGTACATTTAAGCGGAGGCCTTAGATTTTGATACATCTCAAAGTTATAATCTTTCCCCATTATGGTAAAGTATCCTGAAGAATGTAGATAATTTGCAACATAATTGTATGTTATCCATTGGAAACGGTCGAACCACCAGATTCTGGATTGACAATTGGGTGGAGACACTAGGTCCTCTGGCTGTTCTGTCTACTACTCCTCTTGCTTTAGTTCAGCTTAATATGACTGGCAGAAATGTATGATTCTGGGCTTCGGAACCGTGATTGCATCTCAGCTATTCTACCTTCTAACGTTGTTGATATTGGTTTATCCATGTATTACCCTATGCGTGATGGAAATGAGGATCTATTGGTTTGGAAGGGATCAAACTCGGGTGATTTTACTTTGGCTTCCGCTGTTCATTTCCTTCAGAAGAGAGAGAACAACACTAACTACTAGGGCACTAATCAATGTTGGAGGAACCTCTAGAAATGGAGAGGACCTGTTCGTGCTAAGACGTGTTTGTGGCTGGCTTTTAATGGTCGCTTGCTCACTAATTCCAAATGCATGATCCGTAATTTGAGCACGTCAGTAACCAGTACCCGCTGCAATACTGGCATTGAAACTATCCTTCACGCCTTAAGGGATTGTCAGGCTTCTCGTCAGCTCTGGTTGAATGTGCACCCTGCTCAGGTTCGGGACTCTTTCTTTAACCTTAATTTGCATGACTGGTTGTTCAATAATATTGGAAGTAAGATTGGTCATGCTTGCAAAGTGGACTGGTCATTATTGTTTGGTATTATTGCTTGGCGCTTGTGGAGTATTCGCAACATTGATGTTGTGGCAGGTGGGGTATGGCCTAGACAAGTTATCAAGAGCTGCATCAGTATTGCTTTGAATCATCTTTATGCAACCAAATTGGTCAATAACATTACTGTGCAACTGAACCCCGTCATACACTACTAATAAAAATTTTGAAGGTAATTTTCATATTAAGGTGGATGGAGCTGTTTCCTTTTCTACTCGAGCTTCGGCGGTGGGGATTCTTGTTAGGGATTGCTTGGGCTTTGCTGTTAAATGTCGGACCATTCGGCTTGGTTTCATGTCTCCTTTGTTCACTGAACTGAATGCTATTCTCCATGGTCTCAATATGATTGCTGAGAATAATTGGTTCCATGTTTCTATACAGTCGGATTCACAGCTTGTAGCAGATATTTGCAATTCGAACCCCCCCTGGAATGGTCATCATTAGTCTCTCCTCTTAAGGATTCGTCAGCTACTTCAGTCTACTACATTCCTTTCTTACATTTCTAGAGATAATAATCGTTGTGCAGATTGGATAGCCAAAAATGGGTTATCCCATAGTTTAGTACTCATGACTTTGTTTCTTTTCCTAGAATTCTTATGAATTTATTGTATCAAGATGAGGTTCTATTATGTAACTACGGTATTATTTCGTCACAAGTGAGAACTATTAATTATATTTAATGAGGTGTTATCCTCTTTTATTAAAAAATTAAATACAATTTAGTAAAAAATAACTAGTGAAAACAAAAAGGGCACTCCTATATATTAGTTCTTTCATTAACTTTTATGAAGCATTTCATTAAGTGTTTGCAATCCAATTGTTTATAAATTCCAAATAAAAGAAGCATTCAACCAAATAAAAAATAAGGTACTAAAGTGTCGCAAAGAAAAAATTTTATTAATGAACAATTAATTTACCTATATTGATTCAAGGGATCAACATTCATTAGTAATCAGCAACTAGTATAATTGGGTGAATTTCTAGTATAAACCGCAACAAAAAAATATTGGCAATCACAATAATAACCTATTTGCATCGTTCATCAAAGTTGAATTTCTAATATAATTGGGTGGCATTGAAAAAATTAATAATTGACAGATTGCACGTCTTTTAAAAATAAAAATTTATTATCATAATATACTAAAAAAAGTAAGTAATAAATACCAAAAACATATACTCAATAATATACCTGAAAAAATATATTGATATCTCTACTCTTTTGCAATTTTGTTTATCAAATCTGAACTGTATCTAAATTTATTATTATGCATCACTCAATCTAAAAAACCAAACCAATACACTCAATGATATACATAAAAAAATATATTAATATCTATTTTTCCAAAATTTCATTTACCGCTCAACCTACTAAATTTAAATAATTAATTTGTTTTATAAATTTAATTTAAGAATTAGTTTAACTCCGAACCATGATTAATTTATCGTTTTCGAGGATCAACTTGTACTCATCTGCAAAAAGAAATATGAGTAACAGCCGATAGAAGACAAATTTCCATTACTATCAAATCTAACAAATCTCTGAACTATTACACAGTAAAGATTTTGTAACCCTGTGATCCTGTATCCTACTCTACCCTAATCATCTGGACCTAAAATATACATCAATAAAGGCTTATCCATCAATAAAGCTATACAAATTGAGCAGTTTGAAAGGAATTCTTTATGTACGGATCAACGTTTACTTTGGAAAACTGAAGTTTGGATATCCGAATGAACCTCCTTGTCCTTGGTTAAGCATATGACTAGCAGGTATTAACCCTTCTTGAACTGGCAGATGGCCAGAAGGGGGCAGCGCTTCCATTGCCGGTGGCTGCTGCACTGGCTCACCGGGTTGTGGAATCCAGGTTTGATCGACTGGAAGAGCAACAGTGTTGCTATCCACGGTCGTGATATCGTGAATACTTGACCGTTTCCTTTCCTTTTTCAC
>CAODLS014042015.1:0-17795 GCA_948243855.1 Flueggea neowawraea
GCATAATTGCATAATATAGTATGCCTGGCATACCATAACAAAATGGTGTAGTTGAAAGAAGAAACTGCACACTAATAGACATGGTGAGAAGCATGATGAGCTTTATTTATGTTCCTATATCCCTTTAGGGTGAGGCCTTGAAAATTGCGATATACATTTTAAATAGGTTTCCATCAAAAGCTGTTCCTAAAACACCTTTTGAATTATGGAAAGGATGGAAACCTAGTTTGAATCATATCCATGTGTGGGGATGCCCAGTTAAAGTTAGGGTGTATAACCTAAACTTAAAAGAAACTGGATCCTAGAACAATAAGTAGGTATTTTCATGGCTATCCAATAAACTCTAAAGTTATAGTTTCTATTGTCCTAATCATCCACTTAGAATTGTCGAAACAGGAAATGCTAAATTTCGTGAGGATCTAGAACCTAGTGGGATTGATATGTCTCGATAGGTAAAACTTGAGGAAATAAATAATCAAAATTTAAATCCCACATTATGTATTTCATTAGGTGCTCCACCAATTACATGTTGAAAAGCAACCAATTCAAGATCGATTACTCCATGAAGAGCAAGTTCATGATGAACATCAAGTACAAGTTCAAAATGAGAATCAAGAGCAAGCTTTTAATGAGCATGAAGCACAAGAAATAGTGGGAGTACGTAGATCCTTAAGAGAAAGGAGACCAACAATTTTAGATGATTACATTGTATACCTTCAAGAATCTGAATGTGACATTACCTAAAACTGATCCTCAATCATTTTCACAAGCAATTAATGGTAATAATTCTAAATTTTGGATGGATGCCATGAAGGATGAAATGGAATCCATGTATGAAAACAAAGTTTGGGATCTTTTTGAATTACCAGATGCTGCAACAGTGGTTGAATGCAAGTGGGTCTTTATGACTAAAAGAGATGGACGACGTAAAGCTAGATTAATAGCTAAAGGTTTCACACAAAATAAAGGTATTGATTATCATGAAACCTTCTCTCCAGTTTCAAAGAAGGATTCATTTAGAATAATCATGGCTTTAGTAGCTCATTTTGATTTTCAATTGCAACAAATGGATGTAAAAACAACTTTCTTAAATGGAAATCTTGAAGAAGAGGTATATATAAAATAACCTGAAGGTTTCTGTAAAGGTAGTTAGTTACTTTGCAAGTTAAAAAATGTCAATATATGAACTGAAGCAGGCATTCCATCAATGGTATACAAAATTTCACAATACCATAACTTCCTTTGGTTTTGTTGAAAATATTAATGATCAATTTGTATACCTTAAGCTCAGTGTGAGTAAAGTTGTTTTCTTGATCCTATATGTCGATGACATCTTATTAGTAAGCAATGATATAAATTTGCTAAATGAGGCAAAGCAAGTCCTTACAGAAAATTTTGAAATGAAGGACTTAGCCGAAGCTTCTAATGTCATTGGCCTAGAGATCAAGAGAGGTAGGTCATTGAGGACATTGGATCTATCTCAAAATTCCTATATTGAAAAGATTCTGAAAAGATTCAGAATGCAAAGTTGCTCTCCTACTCCAGCACCTATTGTTAAAGGGGACAAATAAAGTTTAGAAGATTATCCTCAAAATGATATGGTACAGGAAGAAATGAGTAGAATACCATATGCTTTTGCAGTGGGAAGTTTAATGTGTGCTCAGGTTTGTACAAGACCTGATATTGCATTTGCAGTAGGAATGCTTGGTAGATATCAGAGTAATCCAGGATGGAAACATTGGAAGGTTGCGAAAAAGGTCATGAGATATTTGCAAGGAACCAATGACTTAATGCTTACTTATAAACACACTAACCATTTAGAGCAATATCACAGGAAGTAGAGTTCATTGTGTGTTTTGAAGCAATATCGGTTAAGAAATTTTGTTTCCGAATTAAAAGTTGTCAACTCAATAGAGCGACCCTTAAAAATCTATTACGACAACACTGCAACAGTTTTCTTCTCAAAGAATGAGAAATGTACAAGTCGCAACAAGCACACTGATATAAAATATCTTGTTGTGAAGCAAAATGTCAAGAAGCATTAAGTGAATGTCCAACATATTAATACTGGACTAATGATTGCTGATCCCATGACTATTGCTGGCTGATAAATATAAGAAAGATGTGGATAGCATAGGACTTGTTAATTCATTTAAGTCTTGATAATGTTTTGCTTCTTGTTTAGTTGAACTCGAGTATTTGGTATACATTTACATTTATTTATTAAAGGTCTTATTGTGCACATATATATTTTATGTTTATAGGATATTAATGGACAATTGAGAGTCCATATATGCGGAAAATAACCATCTCTTAAAGATTTAAGTTTTGGTCATACTAAGGTTTTCAGTGATGGAATACGTAAGTCAAGTGGGAGAATGTAGTTGTGACTTACTTATTTGTTAGAAGGTTAGATAAAGATAACCTAAAATATCTCTAAGAGGTGATGTTAGTGTTAAATAATGAGTCTTATAATATTTTCAATAGAGTTAATATCTGATTGGGTTTCCTTAATGGTGGGAAACTTTATTATTATAAAACCTACAGATTTGGATCTCTACCCTAAATATATAAATAACCTATGATTATACCATCAGATTACGGTATATAGTATTGTGGTATAGGCTAGAAGACAAAAAAACTAAAATTGAGATTAAAAGGGATGTGGGTTGATGTAGACAACAACAAATTTATTTTGGTGATTAACTTGGGCAATCATGGCTGGAAGATCAGGTATTTGCATAATTTATTGTATTTATAGCAGGGTTTCTTGCCGTGTTGCTCAGTTTTCTATTTTTGTACTGATATAATAATGCAAGACCGTCTTAAGGCCAATTTAGTCCTAGACAATAATATGTTAATAATTTTTAATGATATCAAAATATTATAAATAATTAAATTTATTTTTGTATATAAATCAATGGTTTTTTTACAAAATAACATTCACAAAAAAAACATATTAAAATATTTTTATATTGAATATATAGAGAAAAAGGATAAAAAATATTTGATAAATGAATTTATATTTTTTTATAAATTTAACCTTGCAAGGATTATTTTTATTTTCATCATTATAATATAAATGAAAAATTTTTATTTAAAGCCTAATACATACATTTTATGTTAATTTATAGGAAACAAAAATATAAATTTAGAACCATAATAAAAGAGCCAATTCATTCATTAGAAAGTTGAAATACTAACAAAAATTATATTCATATAGATCAAATAAACAAACTTTTGTGAGTGTATTGAAATCAATATTTTAATCAATTTCAAATTCATTTTTACTTTGAAAAACAACAAACAATTAATTAAATTTTTTTAAATTTAAAATTAAATGAATAAATCAAATACGGATAAAATGTTTTACCATTATTTTAATTAAAAATTGGAGTCATTTTCATACCATTAATTATAATTTTTTAGACCACTTTTATAAGCTCTTATATTTTTGTTAATTTTAGACTAATTTTATAAGTAGTAGAAATTATTTTTTTTATTTTTAAATTTTCTAAAAGTAATTTTTAATATAATTTTGTTTTAAGAAAATTATTGGTGGGGCCCTAGGCATATAGATTTTGTTGCTTCTTATTGGTTGTTATGAGAATATGGATTTGTGGACCGAATCATTACATGCATATATTATGTTATTGGTTATAATTAATTGCATGAACAATTGTAATTGAATGAACGATTGTACATGATATATTATCAATTTTTCTCTCTATCTGGATTCGTGAATTGAATTGCATGTGATGGTCAGTATACTTTGTCAATCTAAAGTTTCAGTGCATCATAATTTTCGTTTTAATGGATCGTCATCACTTTGCACCGCATATTAAGTTTGAATTCAGAATGGTTTCGGCAATTATTTAGGATATAAAATTGGAATTTTTAGTTTCTTTTAGTATTTGCAGCACCAGTTTATGCTAATTGCCTCTTGTGAATATATTAACCACATGCCCAATTTCATTAAATATTTTCTAATGATAAATTATACACTCAATAATCTTTTACATATGAGCCGCATGCTTTTGGATCAGTAGATGGTAGTTTGTATTTATTTATTTAATTATGGGCACTAATTATTACACACAACTATATGGTTATAAATTTGTCAAAAAGAAGTTATGTTAATTATTGGCTCATAATCTAGTTGTATTTGGTTATATGGTTGATTTGTGTACTTGCCTTATTTGAAACTATGCCATATAATACTTTGGGAATAGCCACAACATCTCAAAATTTAGAACAATTGCGATTTATTTATGGCATATAATGTGATGATCTATGAAAAATAATTGCATGGCCCACATGAATGTAATTGTTTATCACGGATTTATTTTGTAATTATGTATGAAATGCAAACTTAATAATCTTAGGCCACAGGTATAGAATGTCTATTTGTGTTTCATATTAAGTTCATTATTATTTGATTGATAAATCTCATGCATGAGTGTAACCTTTACTCACAAGGAGGTTAGATTTATCAATTGTAAAGATTATTTATGTGTTTTTTTGGTTTATTGCAGTTTTACCTACTGTTATGTTGAATAACACTTCTCATGTTCCAATGTTGAGTGGTGACAACTTTCTTAATTGGAAAGAGCAAATTCTGCTGACACTTGGGTGCATGGATCTTGACTTGGTGCTTCGGGAGGATAAGCCACCGACTCTTACTGAATCAAGTACGCCACAACAGGTTGTTCATAATGAGTAATGGGTACGATCCAATCAATTGAGCATGATGCTCATAAAGGCTCATGTAAACAAGAGCATAAAGGGATCGATTCCAGAATGTGATAAGGTCAAGAATCATGTAAAGGCAATTGAGGAACAATTTGTGAGGTGACCTCTGATAAGGCACTTGCCAACACCCTTATGAAGAAACTGACCGGGTTGAGATTTGACAATTCTAAGGGAGTGTGTGAGCACATTATGGAAATGAGAGATATAAGTGCTAAACTCAAATCCTTAGCATTGACATTTCTGATGCATTTCTCGCTCATTTTGTGCTTAATTCTCTGTCTACGGAATATGAACCTTTTAAGATCTTTGACAATATACATAAAGATAATTGGTCTATGAATGAATGTTTAACTATGTGTGTGTAAGAGGAGGAAAGGCTAACGCATGAGAAACAAGACATGAAGCAAGAGAGTGCAATCTCGCAACTCATAAAATTGGGAACAAGAAAAATGTAAAGTTTGTCTCTAAATTTAAGAAAGATGGAAATGTGCCAATGAAGAAAGATGGCAATAAGTGCTTCTTTTCAAGAAAAAGGGACACATGAAAAAGGATTGTGTTAAGTACAAGAAATGGCTGAAAAAGAAAGGTACTTACATTTCTTTTATGTGTTATGAATCTTTATTGGTTGATGTGCCAAACAATACTTGGTGGATTGATTCAAGATCAACAATTCGCATTGTCAATACTATGCAGGGTTTTCTCAACCAAAGGAAACCGAAGGAAAATGAGTGATTCATCTATTCTAACAATAAGATGTGCTCTCAAGTTGAGGCTGTGGGGACTTTTCAATTGGTTTTAGAAAGTGGTTTTATTTTAGATCTTGAAAATACTCTTTATGTTCCATCTTTTACGAGAAATGTAGTTTCTGTTTCTATACTTGCTAAAATTGACTTTAGTTTTCTTTTTGAAAATTCAACATTTAGTCTTTTTAAAAATGAAACTATTGTTGGTTATGGCTCTTTGGATGATGGTTTATATAAATTTCGAATTAACCCCACTTATGAATGCAATTATTCAAATCAACATAGTGAAATCATTGACATGAACAAAATTATTTGTGATGAAAACTCATATAGTTTATGGCATAAGAGATTGTGTCACATTTCCATGGACATAATCAAAAGGCTAATAAATGATAGAGTATTGAAAACTCTTGATTTTAATGATTCTAGTACTTGTTTAAGTTGCATTAAAGGAAAGCAAACCAACAAGATCACAAAGGTGCCAATAGGAGTTCTGGAGTTTTAGAAATCATACACACAGACATATGCGGTCCATTTAATACTCCTTGCCTTAACAAACACAAATATTTTATTTCACTCATCAATGACTTTACTGGATACATGTATCTCTATCTATTACATGATAAAAAAGAAGCACTTGATGTCTTCAAAATCTATAAAACAGAGGTAGAGAAACAAACAAAAAAGAAAATTAAAATAGTAAGATTTGATAGAAGTGGGGAGTACTATGGAAGATATACATAAAAAGGACAATCATTAGGTCCATTTGAAAAGTTCCTAGAAAAAGAAGGCATAATTACACAATATAATATGTCTGGCACACCACGACAAAATGTAGCTAAAAGAAGGAACCACACGCTAATGGACATAGTGAGAATCATGATGAGCTTTACTAATGTTCCTATATCCTTGTGGGGTGAGACCTTGAAAACTGAAGTATACATTTTAAATAGGGTTCCATCAAAAGCTGTTCCTAAAACACTTTTTGAATTATGGAAAGGATGGAAACCCAGTTTAAATCATATCCATGTGTAGGGGTGCCAAGTTAAAGTTAGGGTGTATAACACAAACTTAAAGAAACTGAATCCTAGAACAATAAGTGGTTATTTCATTAGTTATCCAGTAAAATCTAAACATTATAGGTTCTATTGTCCTAATCATTCACTTAGAATTGTCAAATCAAGCAATGTTAAATTTCTTGAGGATCTAGAACCTAGTGCGATTGATTTGCCTCGACACGTAAAACTTGAGGAAATAAAGAATCAAATTTTAAGTCCTGCATTATGTATTTCATTGGGTGTTGCTTCAAATAATCCGTCACATGTTGAAGAGCAACCAATTCAAAATCAATTACTCCATAAAGATCAAGCTCATGATGAACATCAAGTACAAGTTCAAAATGAGAATTAAGAACAACCTCTTGACGAACATGAAGCACAAGAAATAGTGGGAGTACGTAGATCCTTAAGAGAAAGGAGACCATCATTTTCAAATGATTACGTTGTATACCTACAAGAATCTGAGTGTGACATTGGACCTGAAAATGATCCTCAATCATCTTTGCAAGCAATCAATGGTAATAATTCTGAACTTTTGGATGGATGATATGAAGGATGAAATGGAATCCATGCATAAAAAAAAGTTTGGGATCTTGTTGAATTACCAGAGACGCAACAGTGGTTGATTGCAGGTAGGTCTATGTGATTAAAAAAGATGGACGATGCAAAGTTAGATTAGTAGCTGAAGGTTTCACACAAAAGAAAGGTATTGATTATCATGAAACCTTCTCTCCAGTTTCAAAGAAGGATTCATTTAGAATAATCATGGCCTTAGTAGCTCATTTTGATTTTGAATTGCAACAAATGGATGTGAAAACGGTGTTCTTAAATGGAGATCTTGAGGAAAAGGTTTACATGAAACAACCCGAAGATTTCTGTAAAAATAGTCAGTTGGTTTGCAAGTTAAAAAGGTCAATATATGGACTAAAGTAGGCATCCCATCAATGTTATACAAAATTTCACAATACCATAACTTCATTTGATTTTATTGAAAATATTAAGGATCAATGTGTATATCTTAAAGTCAGTGGGAGTAAATTTATTTTCTTCATCCTATATGCCGATGACATCTTATTAGCAAGCAATGACGTAAATTTGCTAAATGCATCAAAGCAATTCCTTTTAGAAAGTTTTGAAATGAAGGACTTAGGTAAAGCTTCGAATGTCATTGGTACAGAGATCAAGAGAGAGATCATTGAGGACATTGGGTCTATCTCAAAAGTCCTATATTGAAAAGATTCAGAATACAAAGTTGCTCCCCTACTTCAGCACCTATTGTTAAAGAGTACAAATTAAGTATAGAAGATTGTCCTCAAAATGATATGGTAAAGGAAGAAATGAGTAGAATACTATATGTTTCTGCAGTGGGAAGTTTAATGTATGCTCAGGTTTGTACAAGACCTAATATTGCATTTGCAATAGGAATGCTTGGTAGATACTAGAGTAATCCACGATGGAAACATTGGAAAGCTGCGAAAAAGGTTATGAGATATTTGCAAGGAACCAAGTAATTAATGCTTACTTATAAACACACTGACCATTTAGAACTGGTTGGATACTTTGATTCTGATCATAGTGGGTGTATGGATACAAAGAAATCCACATTAGGATATATCTTTCTTCTTGCTAAAGGAGTTGTATCTTGGAAAAGTGTTAAACAATCTATATTTTCCTTGTCCACTGTGGAAGTTGAGTTCATTACGTGTTTTGAAGCAATGTCACAGTCATTATGATTAAGAAATTTTGTTTCTGAACTAAAGGATGTCAACTCAATAGAGAGACCCTTAAATATCTGTTGTGACAACACATCATCAGTCTTCTTCTCAAAGAATGATAGATGTACAAGTTGCAGCAAGCACATAGATATAAAATATCTTGTTATGAGGCAACAAGTCAAGAAGGATGAAGTGGACATCCAACATATTAATACTGAACTAATGATTGTTGATCTCATGACTAAAGGATTGATGGATGATAAATATAAGAAGCATGTGGATAGTATGAGACTTGTTAGTTTATTTAAGCTTTGATAATGTCTTGCTTCTTGTTTAGTTGAACTCGAGTATTTGGTATACATTTACATTTGTTTATTAAAGCTCTTATTGTGCACATATATATTGTATGTATGTAGGATATTAATGGACAATTGAGAGTCCATATATGCGGTAAATAACCATCTCTTAGAGATTTAAGTTTTGGCCATACTAAGGTTTCCAATGATAGAATAAGTAAGTAAGTGGGAAAATGTTGTTGTGACTTGCTTATTTTTAGATAAAGTTAACATAAAATATCTCTGTGGTGGTATTGGTGTTAAATAATGAGTCTTATAATATCTCCAATAGAGTTAATATGTGATTGGATTTACTTGATTTTGAGAAACTCTATTATTATAAAAATTCAGATTTGGATCTTTAGCCTAACTATATAAATAGCCTGAAAAGAACTGAATTGGCATGAATAAGTAACAGATTAGATTAAAACAGGTTGATAGATTTGTTACAAGAATGCCCTGGAATTCTATGTGTATCTATTTTGATCATATCACGGCATGTGCTTTCTTGTAACATGATTTATGCTTTTATTTGATACAAATGTAAATACTTCCTTAAATGCATCAATTGGTGTCTCTTATAGTAACGTTTATATTTGTGAAGCAGTTTATCCTTTTTGTTTGTGTTATTAAATTAAATGGATCGTGAAAACGAGAGATGAAAGGATATATTCGAGCTTGACTTAAAAGTAATGTATGCTTTGCATTTTGGGAATTTGAAGTGATCATTTGATACTAAGAATTGGCTATCATGCCATTTTATCAAGAAAAATATATACTTTGATTTGAGTCAGTAAGTGTAACATATATAGAGTCTAGGCCTTACCTTTTACTTGTGAGAACCATGCAGATGGAGGATATGTAATTACCCCCATAAACCAAGGAAGGCAGTCTCAGGTAAAACACATGCTTGCTGTTGACTGGAAGTTTTGGAAACTATATCTGCGTCCATCATCTGCAAGATCGATAACAATTCGTATGCTCGAAAGAGTTGCAGGTATTCTTTCTGCTAATTAAAAAGCTCATATTTTTATCCAGAAACTCTCCATACTGACAACAGTCTTCATCAATTGTTCACAGTTACTTTTTTCTGGAAATTGCAGCACCAAGAGAGCTTTTCCAGGCCAAAAGAAGGAATTACTCTTCCGACTTCTCATAAGAAGAATTTCCAAGACATGTATCATTGCCTCAGATTGAAAACTTCTAAAGTAAATCTGAAGTTGAAGTCTCAGGAAAGATTGAGCAGGATAATAATTTGTTGGAAAAAGAAGCCGGAAAACCTAATTCTGCTCTTTCAAGTTTAGTCCGTCTGAATGATGATTCTGATGAGTTCTTTGACGTTGCCTGCGATGTCACAGACTATGAACATTCGCAGAATGGATGGTTCACCGAAGCGAGTGTTGAAATGCAAACCTTGGTACTTCATAATCATTAGAATTCAATCCTTTCCCCAGTTGTTTTGAAGTCTTGAGAAAATTTTGCTTGTCCATATACATCGGTTTTACTGATCATTTTGTTCATTTTCACCTTTAACATTATTTCCAAAACTTCTCCTGGCTTTTCATTGCTGTTAAGCCTTATTATTTACGTACGTTGAATTATTCTTATTGATGAATCTCACTGTTTCATATGCAAAAAAAAACTCAAAGTCTGGACAGAGCAATATTTGTTCCATCCACAACATTGACCGGATCCCTTGATGAGTTTATGCTTATTGTCATAGTCCTCAAGAGTGTATATAAATTGGACATGATAGACCAGACTGTAAACTCTTCTTCCCATCACTATCTTAGCAGGATTTAGATTCTTTGCTGAGATAACGTCAACCCTGTCCATCCCTTGTATAGACTTTGATATAAACTAATAATCTTCATTTTACAAATTTTTCTGCTAGCATTTTTGGATATACTGCAATGCACAAATGTTTAGAATTTTTATCATCACTTTCTTTGCATTGAACCACGCAGAACACACACCAGCCTAGATTATCGTCAGCAGCCGGCCTGGTCAAGAAATTGCAGAGCTTGCAGGTCTAAACTTTGTTTAGATCATTAACGGATTAATAGCATTATAGCTATTAGTTAATTGTGTTCTGGTAAGGAAATGGCTTATAAATTTATCTTTCTTTTTGTAGTTCAAAAGAAGCGTTATGTAGACTTGCAAGCAGAGGTGGCTAAGGAAGACAGCGTATTGTGTTCTTGTGGGTCCATTCTTCAGAAGGACACTAGTTGTACTTTACCTTGCACTTGGACTGTTGCTGATCCAACTACATTCTTGATACGCGGCGAATATTATTTAAAAGACCATCAGAAGGTACTCCATCAAGCTTGAGATCTTGGGAATGCTGTAGCGACATTGTCAAGTACAATTCTTTCAAATGTGAGAATGTTTAAGCATTCATTTAACTTGTTTTGCTTGACTTTATTTATTTCTTCAGATCAAGGCGAAAGGTACTTTGATGCAAATGGTTGGCGCAGACTGGCTAGATCAGACCAGGGAGAAGATGATCTTGGCAGCCGTCCTGAAAGTTTTTCTCAGGTTTGATTTGTATATTGTATAACGTTTCCTAAACTGATATTTTCCATTGATCATACTTATGAAAGCAATTACAATTCCGATCAATGCAGAAGTATGCAATGCAAGATCGTCCAGAATTCTTCTTTATTGTCAATATACAGGTGAATTTGAATTGGTCGGCACTCTTTATGAAGTCAAATAATAACCATCGTCAAACAGTTATATATGTAATGTACTTGATGATGAAGCAGGTTCTCGGATCGACCATGTATACACTAGCATTGTATTACATGTTAAAAACTCCTCTGGAGGATACTCCCTTGCTGCACACATTTGTTAACGGTGATGATGCCTTCCGAAATTCAAGACTCAAGCTCATACCTTACATTTCGAAGGTTAATAGAATTCACTTCTATGCGAATCTTACAAGATTGGTAACACTGCCTAAATTCAATCTATTTAACCAGTGTTGTCTGGGATCATGGATAGTGAAGCAAAGTGTAGGAAAGAAAGCTTGTTTGGTTGGTCAGGCTCTTGAAGTAAATTATTTTTGCGGGAAAAGTTACTTGGAAGTACATTACCTTTAAACTCTGTCACAATCAAGATTACAAGTTGCAAATGTTGATCATGTTCTAATTCCAAAGCATTCAAATATATCCACATTTTCAGCTTGGAATCGATGTGGGCACTTCCACGGTTGCAAGAGGAGTGGTCAGTCTTGTTCTGGGATACCTGAACAACTTGGTTATAGAGATGGCATTTGTAATACAGGCAAAATCTTCAATTCCCTCCATGGAAAACAACGTTGAATTGTTACTCTTTCGCTGGCAGCTTGTTCTCGAGTCTCCTTTCAGGCCTCTCATATACCATTGAACTTGGACGGAAACACCGAGGAGGAGCTCCCAGAATTCTTTTGGGAACATGTAGGCTAAATTATCTGGATGCATCTAAAGCAGTGAGGGTGTGACCAAACCACGGTCATCTTTTTTTTTTTTTCACATGGATCATCTAAACCATGATTACCATCAACAAGAAAGTTTTGCATGATTTGTCTGCGGCCAGATATAGCAGGTTGTGACTGGAAAACCATGGCAAGAGCAGAGCATCAAGATCCGAGATGGTGCAATGAAATTAATGTGCTTTGTGTTGTTAGATTAACTATTGTATAGGTTCATTTTTGTTCATTCAATCAAAATATAAACTCTAATGTGGTCACAATTTATGCTGATTCATTTCTATCTCAAAAAAGTCCACAAGAAAAATGATGTTTATCAAAGCTATGTGACACAAATATCGAATCTGAAAAATAACCATACAGAAACTCCAGATTTGAACAGTATATATGCTTTCGTATTTATGTATACCACCACACTATGATGAAAAAAAATTACGTTGTGCACTATTTCTTAAAACAACAAAGAAACAACAAATTAAGGTATTACGAACTATTATCTGGAACAGGGAGCCGTGTGGGTTGCCATTGAAGCGTGTAAGGAATGAGATAGCAAAAGTCTCCATAGGTTGGACACAGATTCACTGTTTTGATCTCACTGGTACACAAGTTGAAGGACATGACAGGTTGTGGTTGAGATACGTCTGAGGTGTAGATGACATGAGGGTCAGTAGGGTGGCAACCCCGTATGTTTCGTTCCCCTCGAGCTATAGAAGTAAGAATTCTTGCATTGGTCACCATGTTTCGCAGTGAGACTTGACAATGCAACAACCACTCGGCGTCGTTTAGATCCCACACTCTAAGAATCAAATCATCCCTTGAAAGTTGACATAGTCTTAAATTTCCTCGACACATTCCAAGATAATAATCATAGCGTGCGTCATAGCCGCCCTCGGGAATATACTCCTTTGGTGGATCAATAAAAAGCCACGGATTCTCGCCTCCTATATTGAAAGGATCAATGCCAATTATCGTTCCACTTCTCCTGTCCAACCAAAATAACACTTCTTTGATTGACACGCCTAGAAATCTAAAAACGGAAACGTTGTTGAGAGGACAAGGTAGCACTGTTTCGACCCAAACTAATGTGCTTGAACAGAGAACTTTGGTGTTACAACCAGCAGAAGGCTCATCTGGCCACGGGTCCATGACCACGAACATTGCGAATTCACCGTTTCTTTTTGATGTAAAACCACTGAGTAGGCAGTCGCCCGTTAATAGATCAAAGGGTAATGAAGGGAGTTCGGGAAGGCGTACCCGTTCTCTAGTAACTGGATTGCACACTAAAAAATTCGAGCAGTCCCAACAAAGTAACAAATCGTTGGAGGAAGCCAGGGGCCTAATCTTTAGACAACGAAGAGGCAACTCCCCCGTGACGTCAAGAGGCAACGGCTCAGTGAGAGCCAAAGATCCAAAGTCGGGGTCGGGGTTGATTTTTTCTGCTCCATCATCATCCAAGTAGTAAACATACCACAAGTAATTAAGGTTATTGTCGTGGGAAAAACGATCGGCGAAGTAAGGCTCAGAGATAACTGAATACCAACGCTTGCAGACGAGTTTAGATCGGTGAGCGGTGATAAACGGTAGACGACGGAGTATTTCTACGAGTAGACTATCGGGCAGATCGTTAAAAGTGCGCTGGCGCTTGCAACTTGGCATGGCTTCGAGTTTGGTTTCTAATAGGAGCAAGGCAGGTTCTTTATAGTGAAGCGTTTCCTGAGCATAAACTACACACAAATCTCAAACCTATTTGCATTAGAAGTTGGATCGGGTGACTCTAAAACCTATTTGAATTGGCGGTTGGGTCGCGTAGTCACCCGACTCTGCGTTTCATTTAAGTACTTTTAAACCGTTGGATTTGCAAAGTATTAGAAGTTGGGTCGGGTGACTCTCAAACCTATTTGTATTAGAAGTTGGGTTGCGTAGTTACCTCCAGTAATGGTAATACTAAAATCGAGTTGATCGAATTACCTACAAAGCAAAGTAGTGCTAGGATTCTTTGATAACTATGCCATAATATCATGTTAAAAATCTCATAAATTGCTCATTCCTCCTATTCTGATTTGATACGTTTCTGCAATTTCTTAAATTATGTCCTCTTTATATGCCAAAGTTGACCCAAAATACCTGTTACAATAAAAATCGGAGAGCAAAATGATTGGATGCTGCCATAAGTTCTGGTTTTAAGATCCCGATACCTTAAAGATGTTGTAGGTGAAATTAAAGACTTGAGCTTAGTAATAAAATTTTTTTACTGATAGTATACACCACCATGCCTGCACACCATTTATAGCTACAGTCTACAGAGATGGTGATGCCCCGTGTTGACCCTCTTGAGACTAGAAAATGGTGCATCATACGGATCATTCATTTATTTCCCTTTCACTAAAACATCTCATCTCAACCATATTAGATTCAAGAAACAGTAAGTGTAGGCATTTATATTATGAGAAGAATATATTGCACAAGAAAGTGCTGCGAACTGTCGCGGTAGCTGCATTTACTGGACGTTCATCGGGCCAAAACTTAAATGGATTCAACTGTTCTGATGTACTAATCTTTTTTAATTGCAAGCAGTTTAGGATGTATGTCTAGTTTGATGGCTCATGTCCATTTAACTAAGTCTTATTCGTTGTAAAAGGCAAGAGAGTTTAGTAGTCTACTAAGAGAAATTTTCGCACTTTGAAAGTTTTCTTTTCTCTTTGATAGGTTGCACTTTGGAAGTTTAAACCTGCAAATTTGGACAAATTTAGACTACCAGACATACTCACTCCCAATTTAAGTTTAATATGCACAAAATAGCCTGCCTTTAGCTTTGAAGTTTCAAGTACTAATTTGGATTAAAACTGAACTGAAACAAATCAACAGGAGGTCTCCTTCAGTAGCACAGCCTTGGCTCTGGCCTGTTTTGCATTTGCAGTTCTTAATGGAGTGCTTGCACAAGATACTCTTGTTCCTGCCATCTTGACGTGCGGTGACTCGGCCGTTGATGTTGGCAACAATGACTATCTCCCAACAATTTACAAGGCAGATTACCCTCCTTACAGAAGAGACTTTGTGAACCACCAGGCCACTGGGAGGTTTTACAATGGCAAATTAGCCAATGACATCACCGGTAAGCACATACAATTTACAAAAGATGAAATTAAGAGCCCCTTCTAAACCACAAAAAGAAAAAAAGTTCCTAACCACTGTCCTTGTGTGTCCTTTGCGGCTGAAACACTTGGATTCATGACCTATGCACCAGCATGTCTTAGTCCTGATGCTTCACGCAACAACCTACTTATCGGAGCGAATTTTGCATTGGCAGCATCTGGCTATGATGAAAAAGCTGCATTAGTAAATGTAAGATTTCATCTTTTGCCTCTTTTAAGTAGTCCACCCAAGTCCAACGTACGAACTACTGAGCTAACAGCTTGTTGGTGTTGTTTTTGAAGTGTTGAATACTTATTTCGCACTTTGAAATTGTTCAAGAGTTCGATGTTCGTACTTAATTTCTGCATCATTTGCTGCATGCCATTCCATTGTCTCAACAACTAGAATACTTCAAGGTGGCTGGAAGTGGCAAATCAGCGTCCATCATCAAGGATGCACTCTACATATTGAGTGCAGGCAGTAGTGACTTTCTTCAGAATTATTATATCAATCCATATTTGAACAAGGTTTATACTTCTGACCAGTATGGCAACTACCTCGTCGGTCAATTCAATGGCTTTGTTAAGGTACCTAAATGGCTTATTGTATCAGAAAACTTCCATACCTGTAGTTGAGCTCATCACATTTTGCTTGTGTGACAGGGACTGTACGTACTGGGGGCTAGGAAGCTTGGAGTAACTTCACTTCCACCATTGGAAGTTTTTTACATCCTGGTCGAAAGATTGTTGTTTTTGACATCTTCAAGCCACTTTATGACCTGGTCAAGTCTCCCGCAAGTTATGGTTTTGTAGAGGCAAGAAGAGGGTGCTGTGGGACAGGGACAGTGGAAATGACATCGTTTTTGTGCAATCCAAAGACTCCAGGAACCTGCTCCAATGCAACTCAGTATGTGTTCTGGGACTGTCCACCCATCTCAGGCTGCTAATCAGGTTCTCACTGATGCTCTGATCGGTCAAGGCTTCTCCCTCATCTGATTAATATATTTGACAACTTTATAAGTGTAAAATTTCGTGAGTGTTCTATCTTCTTTCCCTTTTCTTTTTTGGGTCAAGAGAGTAATTTACTATCTGTTCATGTACGTTGTGGCAGAGACTTATCTTGGTTGTCATGTAACTTAAGAGATCTTTTTATTATGAGAAATTCAACGAAAATTTTCCTCTGTTAAAACTGCTTTCGAGATATTGCAGTGAAGTGGTAAGAACTTGAAATCCTCGCTGCTAAGAAAGTGTAAATAAAATCCAATCTTACTAATGAGTTGAAAGTTCGATTGTCGAAAGGAGCAAATAAAAACACTTGTAACAAAAACCGGAAGTGTAAATAAGCTGATCGACATATTAGATATTTATATAACGCAAAAGAAAGAGCAAGAAACACCTTCAGAAAGATCAAAATGGCCTATTCGATATATGATAGTGCCAAGAAAAGTATGTCGGTCCCTTCTTGTGCATATTTACAAAGATTTGTTTGGAGAAAAAGGTAGTGAAATGAAGGCAGATGGAGTCATATTAGCATGCATTACAAAATGGAGTCACAGTGACAATGTTAGAAGTTGGTAATGCAACAAATTAGTAGCACATGCGCTGAGCAGTTTTCCGCAATTTACTACCTACATCTGTGCTTGTTGATGCATTCGCATGCTTCAGCACTTGAACAGCCCGATCAACCTGAGAAGCCAAAGCATTCGGCGAGTACAGCAGCTTGATTATATCAGAATGGGGCTTCTGTAACAACATTCCGGTTATCTTTCCTGCAAGCTCAGGCTGGAAGAAAGATAATCAATTAATTTGACAGAAATAGCATCATGATGCACCTGTACAGGACACGATATCCGCGGGGGGGTGGGGTGGGTGGGGTTGGAATTTAACAGAGAAAAACCTGAATACCCTCAACAGAGTCATGCAGAAGAACTCCAACTTTTTGCTTGGGAATTGCAGCATAATTGCTAGAAGTTGATTTTGTGGAATTATTATATTTAGCTTCTCCATTACTCCTCTTACCCCAAGCAAATGCGCGAATGTGGTCAGAAACGACAGAGCCACCATATTTGATAACCTGTGAGACAAAATGAAAAGGAAAGGAAAATAAGGGATAAGGATTTAAGCAAATGAAATCATTCTTTGGCATGAAGCAAATTAGCAACTAATTAAATATGACCCTGGAAATTGAATGTAAATCATGTCACGAGTTGTGATTACATCAGGAAAACGATGAACATATATATATATCAGCATTTAGCCATCAAGAACAATTTGAAAATGAGAAGATATTGACAAACTAATCTGCTTCTGATAAAGGAAAATTATAGCATACATGATATTGATGAAGACAATTATCGGCGTTCCAAGTATTTGCAAAATGTGATTGTCGCCCCCAAGGAATCTACAATTTCACAAGTATATAGGAATACGTCAAAGAGTTATACTGACGAAGAATTGCTAAAAGCATAGGCATTCCTTACATGTGATGAAAAGTATTGCTCCTCTGTCGCCAAAGGAGGATAAAAAACCAAATTTGCAGCTTAAGGTTGATAGAACACTGGCTGGTGAATGAATAGGAGCAATAAAGGG